>JAANBA010000257.1:0-68341 GCA_014621435.1 Neopestalotiopsis clavispora
GGAGTCTGCTGCTGCTCAGCCACCCTCAGCTGTATTTATCATTCGGTGCAGTTGAATGGCATCAATCAACTTAGAATATCACGAGACCGAGTGGCGCAACAGCTTCCAGCAAAAATAAAAACCCGAAGTTAACGGACCGAGAATTGGTTTGATTTAAGTTAATGAGCTCACTTCCGACGCCGGAGATACTAAATTGCCGATTTCTGTCCCTTGCAGTGGTGTCCGAAAGCTAAATATTGGGCTCCTAATATGTCAATTGTTGGTTACAGTGCTTATGCTGACGACGCAAGGCTCCAGCTTAGTCATGAATATACAACATAATTCATCTTCGATCTATTGTTCTCAATTCCCTTGACATTTTCCACCTCAAGGCCATATGAGCCTGCTGAGATTACTGAGAAATCACGATTGATTTGTCTTGAAAGCAAAGTTTTTGGAATTCTTCTCAAAGAAATTTGTCTCTTCTCTGCGTGGTTTATCAATCATGATGGAGTGACTTTTCAACATGATCCCAAAGGCCTACTGGAGTTCTTATACAGACGCCATCTCCCCTAAAACTCTTGGCCTTTAGATCATGATCTTGAATGCCCAAGATTCCAATGATAGAACTGTGAAAAGATATGATAGGTATGGGTAATAGTTGTTGTATTAGTTGAGTTGCATTCCTCCAACAGAGGTTGGAAGGTTAGAATTATATACATGCGTGGAGAAGCGCTCCACTTATTCCCATATTCTAACAGAAACTGCGCGATAGAGCAGTCTTGTGTCGTTCATGATAGTTCTTGACTGTTCTATCAAGAGATTATTGAAGGCATTGTTAATTTGACTGCCAGATCTCCCGCTAGGGGCAAATGGGAAATCCCACGAGATCTGGTAGAGGCTGATCTTCAAGGACATTGCCAGGTCATTGATACACCAGATATTCCCTCGTATTGTCGACTCGTTGCCAGCTATGTTTGGGTACTTAGAACTCATGGTTTTGGCCTCGTCTAGGTGAACTTTTGACTCCCTCATATAACTGAGTATAAAGGTGACGAATTTCATGCAGTCTTGTAGAAACTTTCGAGAAGCAATGATCAACAGATCCGTAAGATCGCTCATATTGGTCTTTTGTATGAAGACAATCAGCAGTTCATTATTTGATTCAAGGCACTGCTGGAATAGCTGCTGGATTGCTTTTGCCGCCATTGGATTCTTTCCATCCAGCTGAGCCCAATATTGTGAGTTCATTATCTCAATCGCGAGTAGAGAATCGCAATCTTTACCGATGCAATCTACGACTTGATAATAAGATGGGTCGCTGTCGTTGTAAGCCTTAGACAATGCGTCGCAAACAATTTGCAATAACTCTGCTGTCTTTCTGCTGGGTTTCGATCGAAAATCGCACCAAAGATTGGCGAGCGCCACGAGGATGGTCATCGTGTCTCTTGTAGTATCAGAGGAGGCTACAGCGATGGCTGCCTCGATGATCCCCTTTTTATTAGATTGACAATGGCCTTTCGTGCATGTAGGGCAATGGATGAGCAGTTGCTGGTCGTCCGGCGCGGCCTGATTAGGCCCTGTTGGAGAAGCGTGGCGATGAAAGGGCTGGGAACGCCAGACTCGCCATGTTCACAAATGTATGTATAAAATTTCGGTGAGTCTCCTGCATCTGTCATTTTGTTGTGCTGTCAGGTACGCGTGTTGATGGATTGATGGACGGTGCAAGCCGAGTAGGGTAAGGATAAAAGTTCAAAAGAGTCTTGACCAGAGTATTAAGTAGGCCAGTACTAGGAACAGCTACAATACTCCCTGTGACAGAAGGTTCCAGATCACCGTATGTTCTGCTACATATTGAAACCGTCCTTGGACGCCTTCTAGAAACCTCGGCAAATTCTTTGTCAAGGTACTAATAAAAGCTTTGGTGTATGTCTGAGGCTAAAACTCAATGTGCTCGTACCAGTTCTAACGGTAGCAGATGACTAATAGAGGTTGTCCCAATTGCCGTCAATATCTACGCACAAGTGATGAGATTAAAGTTGATTTGACTGCGAAATTTGCAGTGGCTACCTACATATATTCATATGTATGACATGATACGAACGGAAGTGGGAATCTGGACTGACACCATCTGTTGGAACGGGCTTTCATGTTGTGCAATACAGATACTGAAGCTTCAATCACTCGCATGTCACAACAGAGTAGCGACGAAAGAGAAGGAGCTCGCTCGATACGCGCCGAAAAGCGCGTCTGTAACACACAAAGTTTATGGGCGCCAATCTTCGTCGGGGCTTTCGACGGACCCACCAGTCTGAGCTATTACAGAGAGATACAGGTGCTACTGCCTGGGATACCCAGCTATTAATCACTTTGCAGATTGAATTAATTCGAGTCACTGTAGAGAGAGAGACAAGACAATGAAAAGGAATACCGCCCACATGCACACTCCTATGCTGCCCTAGGTGCACCATTTCTGAACACGCTTCCATACGGTCTCAGTTTGTTGGTGGGGCGCGCACGCATATTATTCTTGCTATTGCACAATAGGATCACCGCACGTTTGCTCCGAAACAATTAAATTGATACAAGCTCTGGAGAAAGAGTGGTTCGTCGCGATGCCATTGATTTGACAATGTTCTTGGATTTATTATTCTTTGTGAATTTATTTATTGCAGCATGCAGTAAACAAGCTGCAAGGTTGAAGTAAAGAAAAAAAGATGATCCGACTCAAGACGAGTTACCACACCTTAAAAAATCCCGATAAGGCGTGACTCAAATTACTTTGACACGTTACCTCTGCCCAACTCTACATATAAAGCAGCAGATACTATTCGGTTACTGAAAGAATTGATATTTCGCACCACAATTCTCCCCCATCACTCAATACTATTTCTTCATCACCAACACCCTCATCACGAGAAATTCATTACAAATCTCCATAACCACCGCAACCAATCTCCACTACCAAGAAGTCAACAACCGCGTCCAACTGCAACATGCTCTCAGCAGGGCCAGATCATCATCAATCCGTGAACTTGGGGTCAATGAGTTCCAAGCCTTTCGCAATTCATGATCCTTACGTCCTCGGGCCCGACTTCCAACGGTGTGCTCCTGATGAAGCTATCAATCAGGTATGCCTAGACGAAGAGATCCTATATCGCCCCTGGTACTTAATGGCCACGTCCAACTCAGAGTGGCTAAAGTACGGGGCTGATTTCATCTCGGTAGTGTATACGAGGAAGACACCGGCGAACGTACAGTTCCCAGTACTAGTAGAGCACGCCAAATGTGTTCTAGGGAAGCTACCGGAGGACGAGATGCCCAGACAGTCGAAGAAGAACAGGTCAGACCTGAGAAGGAAACGTCTTCAGCACGCGATTCGCTCTGCGTCATGGAAGCGCTACATCATTCGGATTGTCGACGGCTGGGCAGCGCAACACGAGAGCTCGAGGACGGCGACACGGCTTCGGTTCTTGGTAACGCCAATATGGCAGGTCATTGGTCTGGGAGTCATCGAGGACCTGGATGTCGACGTTTTCCTGGCTTATAGGAACAAGACGCTGTTCATGCCACGAGAGCTCATGCTGTATTCCCGTACCCAGCCCGAGAAACCGTGGAAGCTTGTCGCAGCAGTGGAGCACGAATTGAGTCTCCTGGAGGACCCAAAGCTTGATGACCTGGTCAAGACTTGGAGAATCGTCTCAAATTAATTATCACTTGACATGCTCATGTGGTAGTGGCATTGATGATCGCCATTTTCACAGTCATGGACAATCGTCACATCACGTCGTCTCTGCCCATATTGGCTGACTCTTCAGCGTGTTTTTCCCCTCGCTTTGTATGCACGCGCGCTACAATGATTAACCCAGCAATAATACCTCTCCCGACATCATTTCCTTTTTATCCCCGTTAGTGGGAATAATGATTAATATACTCAATGTCAACACGACCACTGGTACTCGAATTCGACCATTTGCGTAACATGTTCTGGCAGATAATGAAACGTTTCATTCTGGTGCATTCCAAGACCGTATTGCTTTGAATGTTGCTAATTTCGGTAATGGCAACTTCAGCCTCGTCACAATCTGGCAAGACTTGAGTCTGTGTAATTTTCAATCCCAACTCCAGACGGAGTGCCCATAGTGGCGACTGTTCTTTTCCCCAGCCGCGACCAGTGATTTTCCAAAATCAACTCCATTTACTTCAGGAAACTGCCATTGGTCTTGGCCAGCTGCTCATCGTAATATGGTTGGAACGCAAGCCATCCTTTCTCTGGACTGCCTACTTGAGGGGCAGTAAATTCGGCCTCCTCATCACTGATGATAATCTTCTGGTGGCCACTGCCGCGCTCTGCTGCATCGACCAGGAGTTGGGCGTGGCAGGTCTTGTCGAGGCTCAAGAACCAAAATGCTGCCTCATCGACACTCCCGCCAACCTAATTTCGGTCAGAGGTCTGTAGAATGATCACGAATACAGAGTCTTGGTGCATAAACCTACAGTAAGCAATCCGTGGTTCTGCAAGATGGCAGCCTTGCAGTTTCCGAGCGCCGCAGCAATGCGCTTCCCTTCTTCGCGGTCCAAGACCACACCGCCAAACTGGTTGTATACGGCATGACTCTTGTAGAAGCGCAAGGCGTCTTGAGTTATCATGTCGAGCTCCCGACCAAAGACACTAAAGGCCTTCCCATGCACCGAGTGTGCGTGGCAGGCTGCATGGACATCTGGTCTGGCCTTGTGAATCTCGGAGTGGATGGCAAATGCGGCGGCATTGATGGGCTCATCGCCTTCCACCACCTCGCCGTCCTCGTTGACGAGAATCAAGTCAGAGACCGAGATCTGCGAAAAGTGCATAGATAGCGGATTGAGCCCTTGAAATGTGTTAGCGCCCGTGATTTCTTCTCTGATCGCCAGAAACTCCATACAAAAGTGGTCGGTCAAGATTGGGTCGCGGACAGACACATGTCCGGCAATACCCTCGTCGAAGCCTCGATCAGCAAACACGCGAAACGTGGCGGCTAGGTGCTGCTTTCGGTAGAGTCTCTCCTCTTCAAGGGTCTCGAACTTGGGGTAGGACCGAATTCTGAGCTTCCTCCCGTTCTTTGCTTTGCCCAGAGCGCCAGAGGCAGAGTTGGTCTTATCTTCGTGCTGAAGCACGGTTGCCGCGGGAGCCATGTCGGAATGTAAAGGCAGAGGAGTGCTTGTTGCTGGATGGAAGTTGATCGAAACGGCAATGAATTTACTATATTGTTAAGATTCTGCAATCCGGCTAAGAAATGATTATCTAGAAGACGATTACCACGTATTTTGCATCCCTTTGCGCTTGCCACTGGGTCAAGAAGGATGAAGATTGCCGAGCAACTTTATGAAAGGCGACATGGCAGTTCTGCTGCGTCTTCGCTGACGTGACCCCGCGTTTCGGGACCAGATCCAATTCTACGGAGTATAGCACGGGAATAGACGACAACCAATGCTTGGCTCTTGATTGGCAAGACCAATAGCTACAGCCCCACATAACATTTAGGACATTGAGGTTCATTCGGGTCAAAACCACCCTTCGTCGCCACCTAGCTTAGCTTTTCAGCTAGAGACTTCTGCTGGCTACCTAGTCACTATGCAGATGACGAGCGCTTCGCAACCACTACGCAAGGTAACAGTAATATAATTCTATAATGCAGTTAGATACACAATCATTGATCTCTTGTTAGCACGCTGACCATTACTCATCTCATGCGGAGTCAGGCGTGGCTAAAGGAATAACCAAGCAGCTATCATATTGCCCACCAGTATGGATATTGTGGAGGCCAACATTCGTATCACTGGGCTCCTGTCCAGGCAATGCATCCGGAGTCGGTTCCAACATATGACCGGCCACACGCAACATGATGCCTTCACCTTCCTTGAAGACCATACCCATGGGCAGCAGGGTGATTTCCAGTGGCACGACCTTGCCAGGCGAAATCTTCTCCTCGCGGTCGTGTGCATAGAATATTTCTTGTTTGTCGCTGCTGCACTTACTCTCATCACGAGAGACTGCATGCGACGTGCGAAGGTAGCCCTCGGGGCCATAGTACTGAATGTGTGAGTTGGGCGTAATGTCCGTCGCGGAGCAGGGTACCGGGTAGTTCAAGGCCACAAGCGGGTTGCCTTTGCTATCAATTTTACGGATCTGCACGACAATGTCCATATCGTCATGTTCGTCGCACGACATCCACAACTTGACTTTGGGATAACCAATGAGCTCGGTATATGAGCTGAAGTAATAGGTGAAATCCTGTATTTCAAATCAGCACCAATTCGGAGCACAGCAAGCGGGGATGGAAGAAACGGACAGAAGAAGCGGTATGGCTATGGCCCTCGTGAGAAACTTTGCCCACTGCATCAGGCTTGGATAGAACAAGACTATTGGAGGATGCGTTGAGGTAAATGGTCCTGAGCTGTTGTCGCTCCAAGGGAAAGGCAGTCTCTGCCCTTTGGTGCACATTCGGGAGCGATCCTTCGAAGCCAAACAAGGACAATCGGACCTTTGGCGTGTCCTCCTCCCAACCGTTTAAGATCCCCTTGGTATAGCGATCGAAGAATCGTTGCAAGTCGTCGTTGGAGTCGGGGCGGTGAAGATCATACCACTCAAAGTCGGTTGTGACGCGCAGCCACTTCTGAGTTGACTTGGAATTGCGGAACGCGTTGAAGGAGCCGGGACAGTGGAACAAGATCCACCCGGCGCAAACGTACATCGGGATATCAATGTTCTCAACGTTGACCAATTTTTCTGCCCAGAAGTCATCGAAAAGCGGCCGTTTGGCGAGCATCTTACGAAGATCCTCAATCTCATCTTGACCAGCAAAGACGCTGTAGAAGAGATCCAAAAACGGGCCTCGGGAACTCGTGATACCCCCCGGAGCCACCAAGTGGCGGTAGATGTCTGTAAATCCCCACCATGGCGCAATGCACTTTAGAGCAGGATGATGCTGTCGCGACGCATAGTTCTGCTGCGCAACAGACAGCCATGAATTGCCCGCCATGCACACGGAGCCATTCGACCACGGCTGCTTGGAAATCCATTCAATGGTGTCGTGGATATCTTCCGCCTCCTGAGAGCCCCACATGAAGAGCTTGCCCTCGGAGAAGAGACCACCACGCGCGTCTGGGTGCACTACTGCGTAGCCGCGATGGCACCAGTCGGCAGGATCTGGGCCTTCGAACTTTTCGTACCCGGATGTCTGCGAGGCGGGCACTCCCATGCGGTAGGGGAACATGTCAAAGGTTGTTCCGCCGCCATTCTTGCCATACGGGCTCCAGACAATGATGGCGGGTACCTTGTCCGTGTCGGAGGTGGCTGGTCGAAAGACGTCGGCATAAATCTTGGCAGTGTCGCGCATCTCCACGGTGATGTTCTTTTCGAAAATTGTATCATCTCGAAATGATTTCCTGCCCTCAGCTTTGACGTGTCCAATCTTTAGGGTAGTAGACTCATACGGCGTGAGGTTTAGCTTGTACGTCGCAAAGATTGGATGTTGGGAAGGCGTGGGGAGCTTGGTAAACTCCAGGTCTGGAAATTCGGCAAGAAGCTTTTGGGTAGTTGACGCCATGGCGGAAGGGATGATCCAGAATCTGTAAAGATGAATGTAGGATTCAGAAGTTGGAGGTCTCGAGCTTCTGTCTATATATACGTTCCCACGAATGAGGTCCTGCGGTCTCGTTATTGCGATGCAAGACGAAGGCATCCATCCGAGGACATGGCCGAAGTCCTCGGACGTCATTACATGTCCGAACGGTACGGCCTATCGCTACAAATACACGGAAGCATTGCTAGGCCGGGCAGTGGCCGGTGATCGCGGCCCGCGGACATGATTTTATGTCCGAAGGGTGGAGCGTCTCGCCGTACCACACTGGACTAGGGCTTGGCTGTATAGGAGGTGTGATTTTGTATATTATGTAAGGTGGAGATCTAATCATCCTTCAGCTGCAACCGGTTCTGCTGTAGCGCTCGCCGGCGTCAAGTCATATCTGCTAGGTCTGATCTGTTTTAAGCTTAAAGAAAACTGGATCAGCTTCAAGTGCCTGCTGCATGCTGCCCCACATACGGGGCATACGTCCATAGCTGTCTGCAGTCAACATATCTGCCTCCTTAAATGAAACCAGTATACTTTTCAGATGCTCCTTCAATTGCCTAGCTCATTACTAGATTTGCGTGGCCCGTGAACAGCTGGAAGATTAGTGTGCATTTGGATCTTTCCGCAAAAATGGAGCGTGTTTTGGCAACGCCACGATTTGAGTTAGCCACGCAAAATAGTATAATAGATAGACTGTTGAGCCACATACCCAGCCCGAGATGCCCACACCACAGGTGCGTTTCCTGCCAAAATGGTGACTGCGCGAATAAATATTACTGATGACTAAAGTAGCTTACATACTACAAAACGTCATTCCTGTATTGCGCCATAAACGGTATGTTGTAAGACAGCCAAACGGACTGGCCGCTGGCTGTTGCGGCGGGAGGAGGAGCGCATTTGATCACTCCCTTGCCTACCCAGTATTCCCGGTCAATCCATGCTGCTTCTGTGCAGGCTACAAAGACTCGCTAAAACCGGATGACCAGTTTTGTTGCTTTCCGGAACATTTTGCGCGCGTATTCGTTGAAGTGTACATACCTACCTCCTAGGCAGTGCCTGGCGTGCTTACAGCCCTGGTCGACACAAACTTGACAGTGCATATAATCCTGGACCTAGTCACAGGGCGCCCATGTCCCCCACGCATGCACGACAGGGGAGCAACCGGTCTCACTCGGAGATAAACTTCCGCGTCACAAAGTTGAAGCTGCTGCAGTCCAATGTTGTCATGACGTCAATTGCTACATTATCATTGGTAAATGTTCTTTTGTACCAGCGCCATAAGCTCAGAATAAGAGGTGAAACATAAGCGAGGGCGGTTGGCCGATACGAAAGGCAGACAGTTGTCGTCCTTTCCCGTACAAGTCTCTTGCGCTCCAATAGTAGTAACCCGTAGTTGATTAGGGCCTTTATAGTTTCCGTGTCCTGAACCATCATGAGCCAGGCGGTCTCTTCCTCTCTTCTCATTATGTGTCAAGCAGTTTGATTCAAAAGAATTGTGCTATTCCATCTCTTATTCCAGTGTTTGACTATCGTCGCTGGACGCACGGTTAGACAAGATTGACGAGCCGTATCGAGTGTTGCCAGTATTCTTCACAGACATGGCTTCAGTAACGGTGCTAGAACCTGTCGACAAGATAGAACTGAGCGCATTCCCACAAGCCCCCCAGAAAGCAGTTCCGAGAACCTATCCTTTTGCGCCTCAAGATGAAGACCCTTCAAAAGTCAGGTCAATGCCATTTACACCCTCAACATCTTCCCCAAATTCGTCTCAACTTGCGCAAGATGTCGAAAGGAGCGCGCCGGGAAGCCCAAGCGAGCGCGCAGTCCCTGCTCTCGATACTTTACCAAGCCTCACCAATCCGTCAATGAACAAGTACAGGTTTGGGGCGCTGTGCGTACAGACCTTTCTGGCTGGTCTGACTGACTCGGCTCCCGGTGCTCTGATTCCTTATATGGAAAAGTGAGTACTGAACAAACGCCGCGCATTCATCGGATTGGTACTAATACTGAGTTCTTCATCAGGTATTACAACATAGGTTACGCAGTTGTATCCCTCATTTTCATAAGCAATGCGGTAGGCTACATTATAGCCGCGCCCTTTGTGACAGCGCTGCAGACACGTCTTGGGCGCGCAAAGGCGCTTGCATTATGTGACTTGCTCATAGTGGCTGGCTTCATTCCCTTGGTGGTTGCGGCGCCGTTCCCAGCCGTAGTGGCAGGATATCTCGTGGTGGGCTTCGGATTCGCCGTCAACCTGTCCATCTCCAACGTCTTCACAGCGAATTTGCAAAATGGCACGACGCTGCTTGGAATCATGTTTGGCAGCTACGGTGTGGGTGGTATTGTCGGGCCCTTGATCGCCACAAGCATCGTGTCGACTGCAGGACCCGACGCATGGCACCACTTCTACTTCCTCACTGTTGCGCTCGCACTATCTGCAGCCGCCTTCTTCACTTGGGCCTTCCGCGGCTACGAGCGCGAGTCCGAGCTACCTGTGGACTCGCAGCGGCTGACGACAGCTCCTAGCAGTGCCGGTAACGGAATACAGGCACACATTGCCGGCATGCTGCGCGCCATGAAGTCGCGGGTCGTGCTGCTCGGCGCCATCTTCATCTTCGCGTACCAGGGCGCCGAGGTCTCCATCTCCGGCTGGGTCATCTCCTTCCTCATCGCCGCCCGCGGCGGCGATCCATACTCTGTGGGAAACGTGACCTCGGGCTTCTGGGGAGGCATCATGATTGGCCGGTTCGCGTTGTCGCCGCTGGGCGCCCGCGTCGGCGAGAAGCGCTTCGTGTATTGCCTCACGGCCGGCGCCGCCGTCTTTCAGCTGCTCGTCTGGCTCGTGCCCAACATCATCAGCAACGTCGTCTCACTCGCCATTGTCGGCCTCCTCCTCGGCCCGGTCTACCCTTGCGCAATTACCGTCTTAGCGCGCGGCCTCTCGCGCCACGAGCAGGTTAGGGGACTTGGTGTTGTTAGCGCTTTTGGCAGCTCTGGCGGTGCTGTCGCCCCGTTCCTAACGGGTCTGTTGACCCAGGTCGCTGGAACGTTTGTGCTTCACCCCATTGCGATTGGGCTCTTTGTTGTTATGTTGGTCTGCTGGTATCTGCTACCACCTGTCAGGAAGAGAACGGAGTAAGAATGTATATACATTTTGTTATGCTTTCGAATACATACTGTGCCTGGTCACGGAGATGAGGGGACTTGCGCATAGTGTCTGTGCTTGATATAGGCGTTATGGGGGTTTCTTGACCACGGGACGCCTTGGAATAAGTATAAGGCTATGAAGCGATGCTGGCGGAATTGTGTTAATGATATGACTCTTCGAGTTATGTGGCCTGTTTATCAATTTGTTTGTCCATAAGACTATTTTGATTATTATTATTCTTGCTATTCTTTCAATGACAAGTTGTGTGTTCATGGTCACATGATGTGAATATGGTGACTCTGAATGCAAAACCTGCTAATTTTCCAGGACATAATCTAACCCACATGCCATAGCGGGTACTACCGAGCGATCATTCGTATCGGCCATCAAGAAACAGGTGTGCGGATTGTAAGAGCAGGAAGCAGGACGCGACAGTCCAGGGATCCCGTCGATCTCGATGATTGACAATCTGATGCAACGACAGTGCACGGCTCTACCCGACCTTAACCCCTGCATCCCCACCATGTTGACCAGCACATATCCGTCATGTCTACCGAGTGTCAGCATGACGTCTGATTATCTCGAAAATGTCAGCAAAGTAAAGTCAGCGCCCAAAGATTTATGCGTGGGGCTGATGCCAGCCAACACAGAAGACAAATGGTGGTTTCCAAAGGCAGTTCAAACATCATGCGTGAGCAAAGGTGAAACTCAGCTTAGCAGAAGATTGATGTCATTTCTGGACTTTGAAAGTTGTGACATTACGGTAGATTATGACTGATTATCTGCGCACAAATTCATGAGTGACGTCATGTCCTAGAAATTGAGAGTAAGTACGATGAACAGGTCAGGTATCACGATTGCATGGCGTTGTACAGATTGAAGTAACCATGCTGGCTACAATTTGCGTCTTTCTGGATGAAGTGATACCAAGGCCTTGAGGAAATTGCTCCGTTGACTCATGGTGAAGATCATGTCTGATCTGGGCGAAATCATTTATTGAATAAAGGTTGCAGAGGAACACAATATAGATGGAGTCTCATGCCCTGATATATATCCTAAGAGTTTATTAAGGATAGTGATACCCTACGCTGAATGACCATCTCACTTGTGAAAATATTTCCCATTAAGTTGTGTCTTTTACTCATACACTCAAGAGGATTGCTTTTAGTCTCGAAAGTTCACCAGTCTCAAGATGGCCACAGTCAGTATAGAGCAATCTTATGCGAACGATACGACCCTCCCAATTATACCAGAGCTTCCCGATCTTGAGTCAAGCGATTTTCTAAATGCCCCCAAAACAGACTGCTGCGCATATCCGCAGTCACCAATTGCACCCGATTTTGCTCAATACACGGCAAACGCCTTGGATCAGACTGGAGTCTCTGACGCGCTTATTATAACAGTGGCAGACCATGCTACTGGAAAGGGATTTACGTTGGGCCAAGAGGATTTGTCGAAAATGTCCTCAGCACCCAGCCTGTCAGGAACAGATTCTATGAAGGAGCCCTATACCCCAGAAAACGAGTTGGATTTCCAAGTCGATGGTATTCAATTTGTCAATGGTCGCTTCACAGGACCGGGAGTGTGGACCGCAAGCACTGATGCCTTTCGTCCAGACAAGGCAATAAAATTCTCTCCGCTCAAGATTGGCCACGGGCTTTGGCGAGGAATGTGCACGCGGAAAGTGGAGGCATGAGGCAAATATTGGAATTGTCTGAGGCAATTGGGACGGCTTTCATTATTTGAGAAGGCGATGACGATTGTATGCTAGTGGCGAAATATGTATTTTTCATTCGCAACGGTGGCTTGAAGGTCAAAACTTATTGCTAGCACTCATCAAGCACGGTCTCTCCACGGTCATCAGTCAAACTCGTGGAAGTGATTATGACGCTGCATCTGTCATAAGAGAGTGATTGCTGAAGCCTATCATGCAAGCCATATGATGCTCATGACCGTTCCGTCGCACGTGAAAAGATTTGCGGCTGATCATTTCATGCGAGACTCTCGATATAATTCTGGTGCAACAAGGAGATAGCGTTATGAAAAATGACAGAAAGTTCAACTACAATAAGGCCTCATTGCTCAAAATTTTCGCCATTAATATGTGATAGCTTCCAGGTGGGAAAGTATGTGAGCATTCCAGAATGGACTATCACGTTATCCGCCCTATAAATTGACTCTCTTGTCATATCATACGAAATAGGTCGGCATTTTGATAACGATTTAGCTCGTGAATTAGGCAGTTACGGGTGCCTATGACGCCCAGGGTATGGTTACGTAGTCTACGTTGTCATTCAGCTTGCTATTTGCAATACTGGACCAAAATTGAAGTACAAGGCGGCACGGAGTACCTGATACAAGCGTGAGCCGCCACAGAGAAGTACCCATTGTACCCCAGCCACATGCAATGTCTTCATGCAGCAATAAGGTTTCATGCATAGTCACATTGCGGACTGTCACCATCGAACGCAGCTTTAGTCAGGTACTCTGAGGGCCAGGATACTGGCTCTTATGGCACATATGTACTCTTTCTCGTCATATTGTATTCGGCTATTGTGGTGAAGACCCTCATAGAAGGTATAGGAGCACACAACTCGCACCATTCCGAAATGCCGATTATGAATGAATTCTTACATAAACCTCAGCACCCCTGAGAAGACGTAGGTAGTAAACATTTCGCAAATTGCCAAGCCACATTAGGACGTCGATACGAGCCATTCAGTGATCAACCCAACAGGTACGCATTAATTAAGCACGACCAGTGACTAAATCTACAACAACCCCGAAAAAGTATGGCCACACTGAAATCATGTTCTTGTAGAGCTATAACAAAAGGGTCATGTGGAGTCTAGTATGTTCAATTGACAAGACGTTGGTGACATAGTGACTGGAACAAGTTGTAAATTGACTTTACTCTCGCTCGCCGCGAGTCGGACCGCGCGTGTAGTCCAATCCTGGCTAGAATTTATTAGGCGAGATCAGGTTGTGTTACACAGAGAAGTCGGGGGTAAATTGGGACATCAATATTCTAATTCCTGTCTTTCCACATATCTAAGGTCAGAGGGGTAGTCACATCCTGAGGGACCTTAGCTGGAGGATGGTAACACACTGTGGATCACCTTCAGCCCGGCAGGATCCACCAACACGGAGATAACAGCACATTCCCAGTAAAGCAAAGGTAGGTACGAGCATATCAACCAGAAATTTCGCCGGGTGACGTAGACTGACCGGTCATAACGTCCCCCGTCATATCCATGCACTAATAGGGCTCTTCAGCCGCATCTCCCCACCTAGCAACCCCAACTTTCTTGCGCAACCTCATTCAGTACAGCTCGGCACCACTGGACAACAGGTAGTTGACCGTCTGTTCATCATGTGCTCTCACTGCGAGCTCCAAAGGTGTCATATATGCCGAGTTTCGAGCATTGATGTTGGCTCCATTATTTACTAAAAGTTCCAGGACACCTGGCTGCCTTGTTTCAACAGCGATATGGACTGGTGAGGAACCCGTGGCGTCAATCCAGTCCACATCTGCGCCTGCATCTATCAAGGATGAGACTATGCCTCTTGCTCCATTCCGCACAGCGACATGGAGAAGTATCGACGAGTTATTGATATCACCGTCGGACGTCTGGAACTATCAGTTTGGCTTGTTAGTGTCAAGTATCTGGGCAGGTGGAAAGAATTCGACTTCAGGATCTCACCAGTAAGTCCGCATCAGTGTCCATTGACGCTGCTATCGAAGAGTTTTCTGACTGGAAGTGGGCATTTTGTAAGCTTGAGAGAGCTGGTGACAAGCCGGTGCTATGATGAGATACTTACTGTGTAATATGACAGGAGCGACCCTGCATGTGACGATGAGTGGCCGGTCATGGATGAGGAGATCAATTGCTGCTGCCGAGAGCTGTTCGACTGTCCCATAGCATGATCATTGGTCCCGGACCATTGGTCCCACGACGATGTGGCACCTTGTTCTGGAAGAGCGGCTGAGAAGTATTGGACCCAATCTTCATCAGAAGGGCTACTGAATACATTGGTGTCCTCTGACATGGTCGACATCGGCGCTGATGTTTCACACGATTGGGGGAAGATCTCGTCTACAGTCGTGGCCACTGTCGGCTTCTTTTGATCAGCTTCGCTCTTGGCTGCCCCACGCGAGCTCTTTGATTTTCTGGGGGCAGAATCAGCGTTTTCAAGCTGTTTTTGGCGGGCTCCTATGTCTTCATCAGTGTTGTCAACTTATCAGTACTAGTAGTCGACTTACTCGAAGCTCGCTTGGCTACTCGATTGCGTTCACGCACCCGGTCGGTTTCCTGCTTCTCTGCCGTCCCCAGCAAAAGATGGCCCTCGTACTGCTCCATCCTGTACGTTCTCGGATTCAAGAAGTTCTGAGACGCTGTGGCAATTGTGAGAGCGACAGTTACGCAAAGTAGTACAAAAGTCAGATTCGCAGATGTGTGAAAACAGAAATGCACGCTCGTTGAGCTGCTGCCTCAAAGCAAACTCCGCCACAGGACAATGTTGGTCTGGACAACCGCTTCAAACACTTCTGGGGTCACACGAATTTAAAGGACTTCCCAAATCTGACCTAGCAGCACGAAACCACACGTGTAAGGGCCGGAGCGCTAAGACTGACAATTCGATATCAAAGGATCGAGATCAGCAAAGATTGCCATGGTCAATAAGCAATTGCCATGTATTGCAGGAAGCTTGTACCGTTGGCCGCGAATAAGCAGGTAGCTTGGTCTTCCCACCCCCTTCCTCTAGGCCGTTATCGAGCTAATCACTCCCTGGCAGTATGCGCCTCTTCCACACCGATGTGTACCCCCTTGAAAAATACGGGAATAGCCAGACACCAGGCCCCTCAGTCCAAGACACCTATCCAATCCGTGCTGACTGCATTGCCCTACCAGTCACCAAGACTACTTATTACCTAGTCCAGAAGTCCGAAGCGATCGAGACGCCGCGGCGACGAAAGCAACAGAGATACATTACGTTCTACAATCCGGGGCAGGGAAGATTAGGTCGCGGACTTGGGCTACTTTGAATGACAATATGATGCAAGCCAGGACCTCAAGCTGGATCAGCCATGGGCGAGCATCGGAATACAGTGTTGGCTTTTTTCGGGCAATTCTATCGCAGGCATGACTGTGCAGTCATGCTTGTGAAGGAGAGGCGAAAAGTAC
Source organism: Neopestalotiopsis clavispora (assembly GCA_014621435.1). NCBI lineage: Eukaryota > Fungi > Ascomycota > Sordariomycetes > Amphisphaeriales > Sporocadaceae > Neopestalotiopsis > Neopestalotiopsis clavispora. The sequence continues at coordinate 15,924 of JAANBA010000257.1, forward strand.
CATCGAAGTAGGGTGTGCCTTCAATGATTGGAATTGACAATTCTTTAGCACCACTGCAGAGAGAGACGCGACAGCAACGCTGAGGGTGGGGACCTACGCAAACCAGACCACTTAGCACCAGCGGTCGCTGTCGCGTCAGCATACCCATGCATTTCGGGCCACATCCCCGAATCACTATCCCTTGCTGGCATCAGTCCTGATACATAAAACCTTCCGCCGTGACATCACTCTGCGCCAGTCTTCGTGAATTCGGACATTGTGAGTGCCTCTTCGAGTCCTCAGGCACAGGCAAGCAGTCTACGCGGCCCGTTCGAAGACGCCACGCACTCCAAATGGTGTTCAACCTCGGCGCGCCACAATCGGATCGCTTCGTGCTCATGGTGTCTTCTCGAAGAGAGTGCGTACAGCTGGAAGATGCTCCTCATGGCTTTCAGACGTCTTCATCCACGTCTTCATCCACTGCGAATAAATACTGCTCAACGCTCCGGGTTCCCTATCTTATGCCTGGCACTTCGTATTGCTACGCGAATGCTGGGTATGTGACAGGGCTCACCATCGAGGCCCTCCTGTCTGTACTTTGTGGTCGGCGGGGGAACTGCTCCGGAAGATATATGTACATGCGCCCTTTGGTCCCCCTGCTCCATGGTTCCCTACTTCGATCGAGCGATCGTCCAGATATGGGGACCCCGGATGTGGTACAAAGCCCTCGCATGTCAAATTTTCCTTGTGATCTGGAATTTCTTCCGTTTGTTTCAATTGGCTTAGATATTGACCATCCTTAGAATTTTGATGCATCTGCATAGTTGTTACTAACAGAAGTCTGCAGAGTCTTTCCTCGGCTGGGGTCTTATCTAAGGCGTCACCGGTGAGCGCAGGGGTGGCTAGTAGGTATCTTGTTCAGTGGGTTCTGAGCTTCTTTAGTGGACACAATGCGACATCATGTTCTGGAAGCGTTCCTGAAGATCTTGAAGTCTAAGACCGTTAAATTTACCCCGCGGTACGAACCATCGTGACGATCCCCGACTTGTAGTAATTGCGGTTTAGACATCTCAAAGTCGCTCTCAATCTCTCACAAATCGTGCACTTCAGGGACGAATTTTCTTTGCAATGCGACTGTTCGACCCCCAAAGGCGACGCTCTATACTATGTTCGAATCACCCCTAGGCGCTTCCTAAGTGCATTCCGCGCGAACCTCCAAAGCGCCGTACTGTCCGGACATTCATTCAGCTTTTGTCAATTAAGTTTCTACTATTTTCTATAGACTTGAGAGTTGGAAAAATCCATGAAGGCATGACCGAATTTGGAGTCCGTGAGAAATTCAGCAAAGCAATCACTACTAGCACCATCTGACGATTTGTTTGTCGTTGAAAAATCGGAGTCGCCACGAGCTCCGTGATGAGCGACCAGAGATACGGGATCTTTGCAAGAATCTGATCAGCGATATGTGATTCAAGAGCATAACATCTAAATGGGGCACTGAGGTGTCTACTTCACACTAATAAAATGCTTGGGCTGGGAAGTTCTGAATGCGCGAAAGACACTGACCTTATTCTGCATCGCGTGCGCTTCGATTGAAAGAGGAACATCCGGGTCCAATCTTGGCAGAGCCGCTGAATTTGGATTGGCCTCGGTCACACTTGTGCCGCCGGCACTGTTCTCGACCCCTGTTCTGAATTTATCAAGCTCTGCAACATAGAGAGACTCTGCCGATTGCGAAATCTCATGACGGTAGTCGCGAACCTCATATTCCGACCAACTCTGCGAACTTGTGCGCAACCTTTCCAAGAGACGGCGTAACTGTCGGCTACGACTTGTTCTCTGGGCTGCACTGACGTACGATGCTTCATCGAACTCTCCAACGTAATATTCAGTCGCAAGTGCATCTATATCTCTGAACCCGATAGCTTGCACAAACTCTATCACCCGACTCATCCGTTCTTCTGGCGATACTGCCTGGCCGTCATCTAGCCAAGGAGGGGTCGTGGCTACTGTTGAAGCTGAAACGCTCGAATCGAGGCCCAAACTCAGCGAGCTCAGCTCAATGTTTTCGAATAAGTTGACTTGCTCCTCGAGGCTAAATGACAATTCGTGATCGTAGATTCCGACTGAAGCATACGGTCTGGTTCGTTCAGCCCAGCTCGGAAGCGGAAGGATTGGGATTTCATTGAATGAAGTGAGCTTGAGGTTGTCGGTCGACGCGCATGTCACGTCTGAATAGAATATAGGATCCATGAGCCTGAATGCCTCCGGTGCATCAATTCTGAATGGGCCAACATCTCCTGTAGTAAGTTCGGGATCGGCGAAATCGGTGTATTGACGTGCAAGTGTTGTTCCAGAGGCATAATTAGGGGTTAATTGCGACGACTGCTGCTGGAGCTGGTTGGGAGATGTGCCTCGAGAATCGAGTCTCTTTTCTAGCTGCTCCAGTCGGCGCTTCATTCTTTTTCCTGCAATAGTCAGCCAAAGGGCTTCAGGGACGGAAATCGGTATTTGCATATTCTTACGATGATTTCTCTGCGCAGCCCTATTTTGGGCCTTTCGTCTCTCAATCGGGTCTTCCGGTGAGTCGTGGCCGTCGCTTTCTGAGCAGACATTAGAAGTCTCTGTAATCTCACTACAATGCATGTTGGTCCTAATGCATCATAGTCTAGTCTAACCTCTACCTACAAGTAGCAAGGGACATGGGCCCAAAGGAAGTTTTATCGGTATGAATCAGCCAACTTTGGAAGCCCGCCTACAATGAATGCACATGCTAGCAGGAGCCCCGGAAGGATGGATTTCTGGGCATGATCACGTACTTTGTCATTCCATCGTTACAAAGCGTGGAACATTCCATGGAAGTATGCATCCCACGCTGGCCTGCTCATGTGGGATGGTAACGTCGCATGCCATGCCAATAACGCGTATCTTGGAAGTTGCCATGGGGCGCGCTTAACCGACGTAGGCGGTAATTGATATGCAATGTCAAAAGAGCGATGCACTGTCAACGCCGCCTGAGATGTTTCGGTTGCATGCACCGTCAGATCGGTCTAGATTTGAAACCAGGCACGGAGACACGCCCAATTCAAAAGTTGACAGGCATTAGTGCGACCAATCAGTTTGGTGCCAAATCTGTATGCAGGGTCAAGACATGCATCGTCAGGCGGCCGACAGGCGCTTCTAAGTTGTATTCTTGACCGTGAAGCCCAGGTGGGAATTTGTCCTCCATATTCTGAGCATAAGGCTCACTGATGCTAGAATGTTATCCCCTCCACCCCCCACAGACATCGCAGGAGATTGTAGCACTAGGTACCCTGGTAGTTGCAGTTCTTCAGTAAAGCTCCGTGGGGTAACCCTGTAAGTCAACGGAGGTAGGTACCTAGCGTTAGCCCTAGAGCGCTGCATTGCGCTAGACAGACCCCTCCCCTCAGGGGATGGTAGTGGGTGGATCTGTCCCTAAAATCCAGTCGTTATTCTCTGTCACTTATTCCTCCCAGGGTATTGCACAGCCTGTAGTTCTATAGTAGTGCGGCCATGTAGCAGGGGCGGGCCGCTCCGACGGTAATAGCAATCCAGCAACATGACAGTACTGATATGAGACCAGATCATGCAGAGTCAATGAAGCTAACATGGTAGTACTGGACACAATGGGAAAAGCGGACCGGCCAGCTGAGAGGTCATCGTTTAGATTGAACCTGGTGTTAGTTCCCTCGCTGCTGGTATGGTCGAAACACCAACACTGATGATACCTTCATTCCATCTTATCGATGACAGCCTTACTCACCATCAACAACATCAGGGTTGTGACTCTGACAAGAACTGAGAATCGCGATCGAGATTTCCGACGAGCACGAAGCCACTACACCCAGCACACATGGGACATTGCATCGAGTCACCCCGGCGCTGAGGCTCCATCGATCGAGACGTCTGGAATCACCAAGAGTCAATGTTGGCGACAAGATCAAGCAAGACGATGATGTCGTCGTGTAGAATATTACGGACATCTCATCGTTTGATGCGATTCCGACCGTACTCGATACGAATACAAATACACTGACTCTAGACGCTGTTCAAAATTGAAAGAGATACACCAGCACTCCCATTCCTGAGCATTAAGAGATACCAAGAATCCAATCAGCAGATCCAAAAGTAAGGCCTTGTCCAGTTTGAACTCATTACCTGTCCATTCAACAACACCCAAACAAAATCAAAATGTCTTGGACTTCCTGCGATAACTTCAACCCCGGCCACCCGGACACCAAGGTTCTGCTGTTTAATACGCCGTCCCTGAGCCCAACTGAGCTCAAAGAACATGACATGTTCAGTACCGTCGTCAGGACCTCGAACCATGTCTTGGTCACTGACACCAACGTCGCCAAACACTACCTTGACGACTTTACCGCTTGCCTCCAGGGAATGGGTATCCGGGCTCACTCATACATTGTGAAGCCCGGCGATGAGTCCAAGTCACTGGAGACCTACAATGCCCTACTGGAGCAATGTACGGGCTTCAAACTGGACAAGGCCTCTACCATCATCAGTCTAGGTGGCGGTGTGGTTGGTGACGTTGCAGGTTTTCTGGCCTCGACTCTCTTCCGCGGCGTCAATTTCGTCAACATTCCCACCACCGTTCTCAATCAAGTCGACGCTGCCATCGACTGGAAGAAGGGCTTGAACCTTCCGTACGGCAAGAACATGATCGGCTGCATGTACTCGCCCTCGGAGGTGTGGGTCAATGCCGCATTCCTGCGCACCCTGGAGGATCGCTACATCAAGGACGGGCTGAGCGAGTGCGTCAAAATGGCCGTGTGCCAGAGCACCAAGCTTCTCGACCTCCTTCTCCACGCCGAGTTCCACGACGAGGAGTGGATGGCCAACGTGGTCAACGAGTCGGCCATTCTCAAGACGGCGCTTATGAAGCGCGACTCCGAGTACGTCGAGGGCGTCAAGCAGTACGGCCACGCCGTGGGCCACGCCGTCGAGCACCTTTCCAAGAAGACGGAGCACGCATACGGCCACGGCGAGGCCATTGCCATTGGCATGTGCGTTACGGCCGAGTTGGCTGTGGTCACGGGCTTGTCCGACGAGGCGACGCTCCAAGCGCATTACGACACCTTTAACATGCTCAGTCTCCCCACCAAAGTCCCCGAGTGGCTGACTTCGGAGGAGGTTTGGGCTCAGACTCAGACGGACAAGCACTTTCTCAAGGGCGAAATGTATTGCATGGTCGTCAAGACCGTTGGCACTCACGTTGAGAATGAGCAAGGTCTCACCATGCTTCCTTTCGGCGAGGATGTGGTGATGCAGGCTCTGGAGAACAACCGCAAGAGCAAGCGGTAGATGATAATATGGTGCGGATTTATAATGGCCAACAAGCAACAAGGGAAGTGGCGCATCACGGTGGAATTGGTGGGGATGCTTTCAAGTAATGCATAATTAGGAGATGGCAAACCATGTGAAGGTCAGCTCGACGGAGCCTATCGATTCAACATCGATCTCGGGAGCATATGGGTTTTACATGGCTTTTCCTTCTCACCTGGTTGATTTTCTAGTTTCATATTTCGGTCGTCAATTTAATGAGTTTTCTACCCTGGATGATAATCTGTGCCTTGCCGTAGTTATGCTCCAATAATACATTTCGCATCTGCGCCTGCTTGGGTTTATTTCTTGCATAATTTGCCGAGTCAGCTTGAGCGACTATAGAAGGGTTCAGTACTGAACGCCCTGGCAAGGCAAGCAATCGGTGTATGAATGTCGCCAACTTCTCAAGTGACAGAAGGGCTCATACAATGACTCCTAGCTCATGCAGTTTGACATTGCTATGCATAGCTGCATTTGCAGGTTGTTTTGCAATTGTGAACAAGTTTTTGTACCTAGGGAGGCAGTCGCTATTGTGGTGAATAAATATGGTTCACGCCGCCACGTTTAGCATTTACAGTGGATGGTGGGCACCTAGACTAGCGGGGCTTGGTGCGCACATACCGCTCGTCATCGCATTCGTATCTCGGGTTGGGTGCATTTCCGCGTTCACATTCTTCTTCTTTCACTCTCTAACGAACACCCTGCCAGAATGGAGAAGACCCCTCGCCACAGACGCCTCGGACACAGAAAGTCTCGAAATGGATGTGTGCAATGCAAAGAGCGCCATGTCAAGGTGGGTCGTTCCTGCGTCGCTTCCTGAGGATTTAGCAAGCTGTATGTGGTCTCGAGAAAGCTCAACCCAGAATGATAGTGCGACGAACAACGGCCATGTAGCAAATGTGACCGACATGGCCTACTATGCAGCTTGCTGGGCCAAGCTTCTTCAACGGCGACTTTATCTCCCAGTACCACCACTCCAGGTCTTGACGCCCGCGCAACGTTTGATCAGCAACGTTCCCTTTCTGTGACGGATAGTCCCGCTCGTTCTGCCGACGATGGTGTCGCTGTCGCAAATGTAAGCAGCCATCGTCTGGGCGGAGCGCGTCAAGAAGCCCATGCTGTTCAGCGAGCCGACACCGAAGCAACACCATTCAGACCTGACACAGTACCACGGAGCCCAGACAGACCCGAGTTGAACTCTTCGGCAGAATGGCTGCAAAGTCTGCGCCTGTGGCATCACTATACTACACAGACATGCTATGTATTGCCTCGATCAAAGCATCATGTGCCACTGTGGAAGACCGCTGTCCTCGAAGCGGCGCACTCCAATGTACGCCCCTCCGTCATGGCAAGTCTCACACGCCGCGCTGACCAACATAGGCCTTCCTCATGGACGGTATGCTCGCAATAGCCGCTCTCCATTACGGGTTTGTATATCCGCAACATCGACAGGAGTACAATGTCATTTCCATGGAGTATCAGACGCGTGCGCTCCAATGGTTTGCCACACGTCTCGATCATATCAACGATGACAATTGCAATGCTTACTTTTTCCTTGCATGTGCCATCTTCATCCTGAGCCTGTGTTCGGTGGCTCAATCCGGCATCATGGGAGTCGGCATCAACTGTTCTGATATCGCACAATCTTTGTCACTTCTACAAGGGATCAAGGGGATTCTGGACTACAAGCCCATCGAAAGATGGCCAGCGGATAACACGGAGCTCGCCATTCTGTTCAGAGAACCTCGGCCACCAATAGAGACACGCATCGAGTCCCCTTTCACAGCCCAGCTTGAGAAAATTAATCCGCTTCTGGATATGCTTCCTCATGGACTGGATATAATGAACCCTCGTTCTGTATGCCTCTTGGCGTTGGACTCCTTGAGAACTACGCATCGGGCTTGCAAGAATTCTCAACCATACGAATCAAGCGTTTGGAGATGGCCGTACACGTTGCCAACCTCGTTTCTCGACATGATTGCCAAAGGACAGCCTGTCGCGCTGATCATCGTAGCGCATTTTGCTGCTCTAGTACGCGCTTATGAGCACACCATTTGGGTCAGCAAAGGTTGGGGGATGAATGTGATGGCAGTGGTGGAGCGGACCCTCGATATTGAATGGCAGACCTGGCTCGAGTGGCCAAAATACAGCCTGGATCATGAAATTGATGTCGACTCCATGGGTTCTTCACTGCAATGATTGATACTTCACCGAGAATAGAGGCCGGTTATCAGTCTCAGGATCATCAACTCGGTGCCGGTTGTGCTATATTTGGCGGGACGCTCAGCCAGTTTACATCTTCCCACCAGCTTTACCCCTGTACAAGCAGAAGACATGTTTCGAGATACATCATGACTCATACGACACAAGCACAGACAGGCAGACTTTGACTATGCGAAGGATACTGGAAAGAAAGACTGGTCTATTAAGACTAAATACAATCAAGATCGATTTCTGGGACCCTGCTCTTGCATTGGATCTCGGTATCACCTGCAATAGCCTTGGTATTTGCAATCAGACGAGGTGGCATTCTGCCCTTTTCAGGATTGAAACGCCACTCATACTTGAGCAAAAGATGGCAGAGCAAGATCTTTAGCTCATTGATTGCAAAGAAACGACCCGGACAAGCATGTTGACCATGACCAAAGAGGGTATAGTCAGAGGTTGTGGTGGCCAACTGCCAGCCATTCTCCTGGCCAGACTCTTGGCGCTTCTTGACGAAACGCTCTGCATCAAAACCTTCTGGTTCAGAGTACACCTGTGGGTCCTTGAAGTTGGCCGCGACCATCAGGCGAGAGCCCTTTGGTAGGACTGTCCCGTCGGACAATGTCACCTCCTGGTCTACATATCGGTTCATCGAAGCTACAGATAGTGCGAAGTCATACGTTAGCCAGGTCCTCATACAACCAACGACTGTTTCGCCCCGGGTGCTGTTGCCAGAATACGGGATTGGTGTCGATGCAAAGAGAGCACACTTACTGATAGACAAAGGACGAACTCGTTGCGACTCCTTCAGAAAGCTGTCCATCAGAGTCAATTTGTATAGTGACGTCTTGTTCCATCCGTGCTCGCCAATAACCTGGATGATTTCCGCTCTCAGCTTATCGGCAACCTCGGGGTACTCGCAGATGTCCAAGAGCGCAGCAGACGAGGTTTCAGTCGTGGTGTGGATCGCAGCCATGGTCAAGGCCAGCTGAGCTGCAACATAATCGGTGTTATCCTTGGTTCGGACCTGGTACATCCAACCCAGTGAGTCAGCCACTTTTGGGGGCTTCTTGCCAGCCGCTTGAGCTTCTCTGACATTGTCGATGCGACGTTGCACTTCGGGGTCGATGAGCTTGTGCGCATCCTTGACCGCTTTGCGAAGAGTCGCGCCCTGAGGTATGAACCAGTACATGATCGGACGAGCGAAGCTAGGCATGAGGCGCATCAAATGTGCGACAATGAATGTATCGATCGTGTAAGCCTTGGAAATCTTGAGCCACCGTTCATTGCGGCACAAGGGCAGCCCCAGGAATACGCGCGACGACAAACGGGCAACGATTTCCATCATGTCGTCTTTCAAATTGCGATTGCTCCATTCCGAGTGTTGTCCAATTTGACAATTGATCGAGTCGATGGTCTCATCCACGAGATCTTCCGTGACCAATCCCAAACTCTGTGTCAACTTAATTCTTACGGTGTCTTGGATCAACTTGTCGTCGTGTAATGATTGTTTGTGGCCTTCGAATCCGGGATAGTTGACAAAAAAGTCCTGAAAAAGCAAACGATGAGCGTGATCATAGACCATCAAAGGCGCAGGGTAGACAAACAGGTGAAAAGGCTTTAGTCAAGTCGAGCGCAGGGTGGTTCTTGATTTCGTCGGCGTATCGAGAGGGTAGAACGATCTTTGGCCCGGTACCTGTGATAATCTGGAAGGGACCCGAGGTCTTTGGGTATGGAATGCATTAGTCTATATCTTTCTCAAAGACGGAGTTAGGAATGCAAGCGTCGGAAAGGTCAGTACCTGTCGCAAACCCTTCGCCAGAGTCTCTGGGCCGCTCTGCATCCAGCTCTGCTTTGGGCTTTTGCCATCGACCGCAATGACTGGATATGCTGCATACGGACGTTCCTGAGTGAGCCAATGCTTGACAATGCCAAGTAAGACAATTCCAGCAATGACTGAGACCCAGACGGGGTTGCTTTCAAACATTGTGATGTACGACATTCTGAACAGTTGTTTGGCGAGCTAGTCGCTGAATGATGGTGTTGCCAAAGAAAGTACAAAGACATGTCTAACGGACTGGCGAACTTATATGTTAACTCCAGTCCATTCAAAAGAAACGCGCCGGCATTAAGCAAGCCCTCTCCGTTCGAAGCGCGGACAACTACCGGGAGCCCGCTGCGGGCTGTGCTTCGTTTCTAGGCGATACGTTTTGTATGCTGCGGCAGTCGATCTTCATTTCCGGTCGTTTTCGGCACGACTGCCGAACACGCCATAGTGTTCGAGTCGCGTTTCTGCATCCTTTCTCTGCCAGCCATTAGGGGAGCACAAATGGATGCGCCTGTCCGGGCCTATCCGTTCGGTAGTTCCAGGAGGTCATCGTAAAGCGTTGACACTTCATTGGCTTCTCGTAAACGCAGCCCCGCAATACGATGACGAGGTCTCCACAATACGACAAGAGCCGACCACTAGACAATAAGAAAGTATAGTGCATGTCCACGCCACGTCCCCGGATTTGTCTAGCAGGGATGTTTTCATTTTACGATCAATACCCCTTGATCTCGCGGGAGGAATATGGGAAAATGTTTATCTGCATTAGGGTAGAGAACAATCTCGCAACAGGAATGGCCAACACCGAAACGGATAGAGTCAATACGCCACACGGTATACAACAGGAGTCCGACTTTGATCGTGCATGACACTTCAATTCATAGATAAACCTGTATACAACCTACATTTGCATTTCTCAGTATACTAGTCGTCCTCACGCGCAAGGCGCACTCGAACTCCGTGCCACACCCGTAATAAATAGGTTGCTCCCTATGAATCGACAATACCCTTAGAGGGATCAATAAGGCAATCTCAAGTCTTACAACCACAAACATGGACGACCCCAAGACGGAACAACGGATTGCCAGCACCGACGACCACCTGGACGAAGCCAAGTATCCATCGACGGAGGACACAAACGAACATGATCCGGAGCAGCAAAGCTTTATCGTCTGGTGGGATGGCGACAACGACGCCAAGAACCCTTACAATTGGCCCACCTGGCAAAAAATGGTCAATACGGTACTCATCAGCGTCCTCACCTTTGTGACGCCTCTGGCCTCGTCCATCTTTGCCCCGGGCATCCCCGAGCTCATGGTCGAGTTCAAGTCGTCCAACACGGAGCTGGCTGCCTTTGTAGTGTCCGTCTACGTCCTCGGCTTCGCCTTTGGTCCGCTGTTCTTGGCGCCGCTCTCGGAAATGTACGGCCGCTTGATCGTATACCACGTGTGCAACGTGTGCTTCATCGGCTGTACGATCGGCTGCGCCCTGGCTCCCACCCTCAACGCCCTCATCGGACTGCGCTTCGTGGCCGGCCTCTTTGGGTCGTGCCCCCTGACCATTGGCGGCGGCAGCATCGCCGACATGATTACGCAGGAAAAGCGCGCCTCGGCCATGGCGGGCTTCAGCATCGGCCCCCTGATCGGACCCATCATCGGACCCGTCGTGGGCGGCGTCATCCAGAGCAAGCTCGGCTGGCGCTGGGTGTTTTGGGTGCTGACCATTGTCAGCGGCGTCGTCACCGTGGCCATGGCGGCTTTCGGGCGCGAGACGTTTGCGCCCGTGCTGCTGCAGCGCAAGACCTTGGCCATACGCAAGGAGACGGGCGATGAGCGGTGGCGGTCCAAGTTGGATAGCGGCCTTCCGCACAAGGAATTGCTCAAGAGGTCGCTCTTGCGCCCGCTCAAGATGCTCTTGTTTTCTCCCATTTGCACCATCTTTGCCCTGTACCTCGTCATGGTCTACGGGTACCTCTATCTTCTCTTTACGTCAATCTCCTATGTCTTTCAGCAGCAGTATGGGTTCGGCACGACCACGGTTGGCCTCGTCTATCTCGGGTTGGGCGTTGGTTCGTTTATTGGACTGGCGGCTTATACCGTCGACAGCAACAAGACGGTCAAAGCACAGGCGAGTTCGCAGGGTGTGGCCAAACCAGAAGTTCGACTTCGGCTGTTGCCTCTGGGTGCTTTTATTATGCCCTGTGGTTTCTTTATCTATGGCTGGACGGCTCAGTACAAGACTCATTGGATTGCTCCGATTATTGGGCTTGGAGTGATCGGTGTTGGTAAGAATTCTGCTGTCTGACTCATTCGGATGAAAACTAACAAAGAATACAGGCAATCTGATTTGTTTCATGGCCATTAGCATTTATCTTGTTGATGCCTACACGACATATGCAGCTTCAGCTCTCGCCGCTAATACGGTGATGAGGTCAATTGCTGGTGCGACTTTGCCATTGTGCGGCCTGAAAATGTACGACCAACTCGGTCTCGGCTGGGGAAACTCCTTACTTGCATTCATTGCAATTGCCATGCTTCCAATCCCCATTCTGATCCTGCGGTTCGGAGAGAAACTTCGACTCAAGACAAAGATGGATGCTTTGTAGAAGGGCATCACTCGGGTTGCTTATTAACTACCTAGATGTAACAGCCGAGCAGAAGCTTGCGCAAAAATAATATTCATTGCATATTATATTCTTACCTCACACAACCTTTTTTATGTATCCTCTACTAATGTATTGCAACGCACTTCCATCTCAGGAACCTCTCCTTCAATCAAACATCGAAAGATTATTTTTTTTAAACACACAACGAGAAACTGAGACTTTTATTAGCCATAATTTGCACAGTCCTGCTTTGTCACTTTTATACCGTCGTCGCACAGTTGTATTACTTCCTTGCGTGTAACACTTAGTAAGGATATGAAGTACCAAAGCTTGGTTGAGCACTTGTCTACGCAATTGTAAAGCTCTGTAACTCCTTGTCGTGGTCCCCGACCTCCCCATTCATGAATCCATGTAAGTAGCATTCGCCAATAAATTTATACATTGATTGGTGACCCACTTGAACCTCTCTCAGAACAACTGGGACACTGCAGCCGAGCAAAATGCAGACCACGTCGCCCTTCCTCGCTTGGGGTGGAGCCATTCCGATCAACCCGCCGGCAGTGACGAGGAGCTTCTTCTGCATCGTGATCGGGGACGTGCAATCGACAAGTCTAGAAGCAAATGTCTTCGGGTGCGTCTCAATGTCATCAAGACTGATATCACCGGTCGGGATGCGACGACAACAGTGCTCATCGAGTGTGCGCCCTCGCAGTAGCAGACCTTTATTCGCATCGTACCAAGAACACACTGATCTGACCCGCGCGGGCAGAGGCTCACGGTCAACAAGCCGTGAAACCTTGATGAGAATGAGAAATTCGTCCCGAAACCTTTCACCAGGGGCGAGGGTCGTGAAGTATCGATCAAGGCGATCGAGAGTCAGCGCGCGAGCTATATCCGTAACAAAATCCGATAACTCTTCTGGATGCAAGCCTTCGCCCTGAGTGTTCACGTCTGATGTGGACTGAATGAAGGGAGTTCCAAGTTGGGTAGCAGAGTGGTCAGGCGAGCTCAATACACTGCCGAGGCCATCAATATGGTCGACTGCGAATCCCTGACATTTGAGGTGTGGTGAATTTGTATCGATCATTTGGGGACTCATGCCACCATCGGCGCGGTATGATGTCGCTGTTTGGACGTCCCTGTAATAGCCGTATACAGGAGGTCTAAAGTTTCCAATGTGCCGGCTAGAGGTTTGGCTCACCATGAGAGGGACAACAAACGGCACGACACGTATCCGCCAGTCGGGAACCCAAGATGGCCACTGATTGTCCTGGCTTTCGGTGCTCTTCTCTTCATGTTTTTCTTCCTCAACCGGTCTGAATATCTGCGCGAAACAGATTATATCGAAACTCTCGTAGGTAGTGATAAAGGACGTGACAAATCGAAGGTAAATGTCTCCGACGTTATCGGCGTAAGCTGGTCTGCCGATAATCGCGCGATCTCTCTCCTTCGTCAAGCCCAAGAGTCCATATATACGATCCCTCGGATCACTCAACTCGCATGCGCCAGTGTAGGCCATAAGAGCGACAAGACTCATGTTCTCAGAATAGCCCTTCGTCTGATACCATACTCGAAGTCGGTATCTCGTCCAGGTGGCGTTCCAAAGCTCGGGTCGTATAAGCAAGCTACTCGGCTCACAATTCCATATCGCCGATAACGCGTTAGCAAGGTCTTCCTCGGAAACTCGGTAGCTTCCGCAATAAAGGTCGATGGCGTTGGAGCCAACGTACTCCTGCAAAGTCCATATTCGCTTCCACCAGTCCAAATCGAAAAAGCGTTCTAATGCTTTCCACTTCTCCGGAAGCCAAAGATAGTCCGGGACTTCTCTGGTATTTCTCTTATGATTGTATGATGAGATCTCCGGGCGGATCTTGGAGAGGTGAGACAGGAAAGCGATGCCCTCGGCGATTCCAGCACTCTCTTCACCAAGCCACGACACCGTGCGGACGGATTTCGAGTATATCTGCTTCATCAACAAGACCTCTGCCGGAAGATCGTATCTCAGTCAATTCTGCTCCTACGCCTGGAGGTAACGAGGCGGGCCTCAAAGCCGTACTTACGTGAAGCTCTCTCGTGAGGGTCACGCAAATTGATGCAGATCGAATCAATCCATACCCAGTAATCCTCTCGAAAGGCGGGCGCGTCGCACAGACTTTCGAGTATCGAGTAGACACTGTCAAGGACAGGAAAATCATGGCCGTCGATTTGAATCGACTGTGTATAGGCTTGGCGTCCCCATACATATGATATAGTTGTAAATGGTGGGCAATCCTTGGATTCGAGAGAGAAATTGCGAAGCGTTCCGCAGATGGAGGAATGAGAAGGATCCCGAGAGACGTGTAAAAGACGCACTGGAGCAAATGGGGTATACTCATAACCCGAGCTCCAATTGTCCTCCATTGCCCTCGGTATTCACTAACTCGGCAGACAAGCCAAATGTCAGGGTAAGTTGCACAGCAGTGGGGGTATTGCAGAGACTGAGCTGAGAAAGCGGGGACTTACCAAGCACCAAAAGGCGAAACACCCGTGTCCGAATTTGTGCCTATAATTCCGGACAGCGATGTCCTCTGATCTAAATGCTTGATGCATTTTGGAATGTAGTGATGTGTCACTTTCTCAACTACTGCACAACCAGTATCTCGTCTTGGTCCCTTTCTTGATATTTCGCGCACACCCCCAGAAATCTAGCCAGTCATCAGTCCTGCTTGTGACCGATCAAGAGCATCCTTGATATCCTTATCTGCCATGAATCCCACATCTTTCCCGAGGACGTCCTCAAACATATCCGCTAGATCGATTATCGCGCGATGCACGCCGTAACATTGTCTCATACCAGTCTGGTGCCGTAGTTTGTACCATGTCGCCCACAAGATAGATCCTTGAACGACATTCAACAGAGACCATAGCAGCAGCAAATGCCACGAGAACCCCCATGAATATGACTCTTCCGATAGGCAAACCAGATAATCCGACATCAAATTGTTAAATGTGACGGGACGGCCATCAATTATGTACCAAGGTTCCGTTGCATAATTGAACACTGAGTATTCTCGAAACATTAGTGATTGACTGTTCTGAAAAGTCGTATTATGGTCATCCGGCCAATGAAAAACGTCGCAAGATCGCGTGCAGTTGTTGCGTACTGTAGCTCTCAGTCAGCACTTATGTTCATACGAGGGCAGAAGTAATAGAATGTAGAGGGATTAGCATGAGAAGATGTTGTCGGGTAGGCAAGCGGCTGCTGCCGCTGGATAAGGATGGACGTACGTCTCTCAACTTCGTGAATGAACGCCTTCTTCTGGAATGTCGTCAGCTTCGGTGGAGAAAAGCTTGATTCCAAAAGGCCGGTCCTACTGCCACCACTTTCCCAGACATATGTCGGGTCTGACAGGTTGAGTAGGTGTCCGTTATCGATACTGAAGAGAACAGACCGCACCCGATCATCGTCTCTTTGTGGACTACCCAATAATACATCGCCGTTGAGTCCTTTGTAATACGGTGTGCGCCGCACCATGTATCCGGTCATTGCGTCCGTCAAAACGGGGTGAACCATCACAAAGGAAACACAGACTGCAAAGCCAAGCAATTGAAGTCTATGGTGTTTCCAGAGTTTTGAACACCGCTTAATATCAAATAGATACCAAAGAACTACCACAGAGCAATTTCTGGGGAGAGCTGTCTCCCTGAATAGCTGAAATGGTACCCTTTCCGACTCCATCTTATTGACAAGCCAAGCCGTGATGACTTTGCCGGTAAATATTCCAAAAGTCATTTGTCCAATACGGCTGACGACCAAACTCCATGCTGTATCGATAATCTTGACGATTGGGAATGTGAAGGAACCCCACCCAAGGCTAATAGATAATGGGTTCATTCGAAATAGATTCTTCAGCATCTTCGCCATTCGTTGCGTATATGGCGCGCTTCCGTCGAAGAATTGAGTGTCAGCAGCCCAGGCAGCGAAGGCATCAACATTTTGCCTATCCTCACAGATGATGTTGTATATGTCCATCGTCTCTATGATGAGCGGCAGCGCTGTCAACACTGAAACGAGGAGTGAGACCGATGCTACAACGTAAAGAGCCCCGAGTGGAAATTTCAGGGTCGCTAGGGCCTTCCGCATTGTATGATTGCTCTTTTCTCTTTCGGTTGCTACCGGCATACTGCGAACTTTCTCCATTCCTTAATAGATAGAGAATCTGAACTTTGAGAAAATGGCATGTGTAAAAGAGAGGAGCACTACCAAGGGAGAAGGAGTATCTGCTCGAGTGAAAATGGTGGACCGGAAGATGCCATGACCCGTCTCAGAGCTCTTAGCAACGACAAAGAGGCCCTCAGCCCTATATATCAGCGAGGGAGTATATCCATAATATTGGTTGATGTACGTATTCTGTATTTCGGTAGATTTCAGCGCGACGTTGTTGAGTGTTTGAGTACTGTGACTTGTTTTTGAGTCGATGGCGCACGGATCACTCGCACTCCGAACCCAAAACTTGCACTAGGACATTGCTTTCATTGGAAAAAAGCCAACATTGATGTTTGGATTTGTTGTATCTTTAGAGTTCTTCCGTAATTGATACTTTTGGGATGCTATTCTTGGCTTTTAATTCTACCGTTTTCTAACACAGCAATGCAGCCACAGTGCTTGGCAGTGGCGTTCGTTGCCAATCAGGAGGCTGAAGCTGAATTTTCTACAGATGTGACTTCTTAAAATTTATCTAGTGTTATTCCGCAGTTTTGCGTTCGGCGATGGAAGCATTTTGTACAACTAAAATCGTGCTTGGTGTTGGGATGTAGCGTGCGCGAATACGCTATGGGGTGCTGCGGACAACTAGGCGCCTTAGGCGTGCAGCCTGTCACTCTAGCGCTATCAATGGCCCCCAAAGCCAAGTGCTTAACCTTATCTTGATTCTACCGCCTCCCAATCACAACACTTGACAGGACTTGACAATATTATGGCTATCCCGATTCGTTGCGAACCGTGAGTGGTCTATCTCGCTTCACACATGGCATCGAGACAATTGAGGAATTGCAGACTTAATTCTCTTTTTTTCATCCTTCTTACAGCGCTCGCTACTGCTGCGCCATGACATCGAGTGGGGTTGCGCCCGGCGCAATGGCATCCAGCGGCCCGCAGCCAAGGCGATCGCGGGGAGGCTGCTGGACGTGTCGAAGACGACACAAGAAATGCGACGAAGCGCGGCCGACCTGTCATCGATGTCAGCAAGGCAACTTTGAATGTGAAGGCTACGCAGTTCGTCTAACATGGAGCGAGGTTGACGCCCCTCGGGCGGTGCAGCACGGCAATGTTCCCCGCCCTTTTCGCCGAAGACGACGGATGGCCCGAATTCCCGCGCAGGACCATACCGAGCCCGCGCTTGGTGCCAACAGCTTACCAGGCGTGATGCCAGGCCTTGAGATGGTAGGCCATCTTGACGAGCGCGAGATGGAACTTCTTTTCTCCCAGTACCAGGATGACATGCTTCAGACGAGTCGTCAATCCGTGCAGCAGGAGATGGAAGAGAAACTCCTCAAGGACTGTCAGTACATGTATCGTTCCATACTTTTGATGGAACTAACACAGTATGCTTTTTCACTTGTTAATAGTTTCTTTGAGTGGCTATCTCACTTTGACTGGAAGATCGGGACCCGACAACCTTTTCAAGTCAGAGATCATTCCCCTCTGTGGGAGTCGAATGGCATTGCGCCATGCCTGTGTAGCCTACCAGGCAAGTCTAGAAGATGACTGTCAGTCATTAACGGCTTCGTACTTGCAACTTGCTTTGTCCGAATACAGCCTTGAACTACAACAACCTGAACGGCTGCAAGAAGACGCGACGCTTGCTACAGGAATCCTTCTCTGTAGCGTCAGCGTGAGAAACATAGCCAATATTGTCCTTTCTGACGCTGACACTTGTTTAGATCAACAGTTCATACATCTGGACGCCACTTTTGCGAGGATTATACTTTGTTCTACAATCTCGAAATTTGCTGGAGCACACAGTGCGGCAGCCCTTGACCCAGCATCTTCTCGAAGTCGTCGGCCTGCTCGACCTTCCACATTTTACGCTAAACCGCATGAACAAGCCGCTCCACATCTGGGACCAGTTCGTGGCGCCTTACAACGTTACGGGTATTGAAGAGACCTCTGGATTGCCATACTCGCTTCTCAATATTTTGGCCGACATTTCCCTACCCGATACAGAAGAAAAGCTGCTTGCTTGGCCAGGCGAAGTCTGTCAAGATCTTGTACAAATTCATTTGTGGGAGGCATATCGCACAGCAGCCATACTCCACTCCCGCATGCTTAAGACCAAGCCAGGGCGATGGAACCTACATAATGGCACTGGGAACACTAAGCAAGGACTTTCGAACCCGATTCTGTTGATGAAATCATTCGCCTCAGTCCAGGCCATATGCGACAGCAAGACAGAAGCTTTCGCCCGCCCGTTGGCTTCTGCTGTACTTTATCCGCTATTCGTTGCAAGCATTTGCACGCAAGAAAGTACGCACGAGCGATCCATCGCCAAAACTCTATTTCATGCTTTTCGCAACCAATGGGAGAGGCTGGAGAATCAACTGGAGTGGGAATTTGTGCTGGAGATCTGGGAGCGGAGTCGTCGGCAGACTGAAACGTCACCGCTTGACCTTGCAACTAAATTCGCAGAAGAGCTGAATATCGAAGTGCATCTGTACTAATTCCTATGGCATCTGGATCACAAAATATTTCTTGGCCAAGCCACTGCATTTCTTCCCGTGTCTAATATCACTGGCTATGCGACAGACCGAATTGTGCATTGAACTCAATCAAAGACGCTCGGTGGAGTGACCTGATCTGTGAAAAGGGCACAGCAGTTGGGGAAATGGCAGCCCCAGACTGAACAGGTATGAATTCATGTTACCGCCGTAGTGCCTTCAGCGTGTTGGCATCCAACTACATACTAGCCCCAGTACGTACACTTCCTGACTTCTCTATATGCAGAATTAGAAAATTCTTGTCATATACAGGCGTACAAGACCTGAGAGTTAATGGCGGCCACTGAGAAAGTGTTTCTGCTGGTCCTCAATGAGCTGATAATAACGCGGCCCGTTGGTGGCCCGAAACCTTTTACCCCAAATGATCATGGGGATAAACAACATGCTGATCACAAACGATATCACTGCCATGATGATGCCGGAGTTCATCAGACCAATATCGATCATGGGGGTGACCGCAAATGGGATGCCGATGCCAATGACGTTTCGCCAAAAGGCAATGACCACAAAGCACTCACCAGCCAACTTAAGAGGAACTCGTTAGTTGGACGGTATGATGTGATAAGGGAGATAAAATGGACTACTTACTGCTTCGTACGTATCCAACACAAGCGTAAAGGCAGCATCACCTATGGCGCCGAGACCAAATGCAAACAGGCCTCCTGAAAAGGACAGCATAGTCGGGCTCCAGAACTAGAGACAAGGTCAGCTTCTAGCGGGAAATGGGGATATGGGAGGCCTAGGTATACCTGTTGTAAACCGTAACCTGAGAGAAACAGTCCAATCGACATGAGGAATGCTGGAGGGAGCAAATGGTAGAGCCGCATTTCTGGCTCGTAAAACCCCTGGTTCCTCCTGGAGAAGAAGCGCACACACCAATCACTGACTACACCGCCATAGAAACTTCCGATGAGGTTACCAATGAATGGTCCGACGTTCAAATACCCAAGCTGCGCCGTATCCAAATTATATGGTGGCACGGTTGTCACCGTCGACCAGATCGAGGCCATGACGACGAGCCAACACACTCCCGACGCGTACTGGAGCGACGCAAAGATGACGTGGGGGAATGCATTGGTGTACAGTGGAAAGTAGAACAGTTTTGTCAGAGACTCTGGCGTTGTCGTGGTCCACCTCAATCGCTGGCGATACGTGTTCAACGGAGGGCGACTCGAGGTCATGGCAGCCGCCGATGAAGTGCGCAACACAGGAGACATGTCCTTTTGGGAATCGGTGTCTTTGCCCACAGCCAAGTCTTCAGAGTCTGCCACGACGGCTCGAGGTACGATTGGTCGTGCTCCGCTAATGACGGGCACGTACTTGGTCTCCTCGTAGGAAAATATGAAGACCACGAGCAACACAGTCAGACAAATGGCCAGCGTGTAATAAGACCATCGCCAACTGCTATTCGAGGCTTGCACTCCAGCTGCCATGGGTGTCAGAAAGCTACCCATCATGACTGCCGTTAGATATGTGGCATTGATGGTTCCGCGCTGATGGACAAAGAACAAGTCTGCAAGCTGTATCACACCGTATGAGCAACCATGCAATTGTCCTTCGGGACCAAGACGGCAAGGCAAGAGATAGGCTTACAGTCATTTGCGCAACAGTCTCATTCACCGAACCTGCAAGCCCTGAAAGAAGGTTGGTCAAGTAGAGCTCTGCCAGTGTAGTCATGCGCGCGCTCCACCAAGTGACGGCTGCGAGAACCGCCGTGGTCAGAATGTATGTCGACCTGCGCCCATACTTCTTGGAGAAGGGAATGACGAAAACGCAGCCCAGCGCACAGCCGGCGCCGTTTGCCGACAGGGAATCGTTGAGCTGTTCGTAGCTGAGGTTCATGTCTTCAGACATTTGCACCCAAAAGTTGGTCTGTACTGACAGTCTTTGCCTCGTATTAGTTGCATATTACCACAAGGGGCTGTAGCCAGAGGCTATCAAATCCAAGAATATGAAGTGAGAGACGTGACGCACGATGTAAAGATGGCAAGGGATATGCCAAAGACGAGCGCCCAATTGACGCCTTTCCTCCAGGAGCTCCAGTTCTGATGGTCTGGATTAGCGAACACTGCCAAGATTACCGCCGAAATGTATTACTTGAAGGACTTACCAGTGGGTCGTTGGGGTCATCCATTGGCGGTGGTTGAAGGCATATGCCTTCCGCCGATGATCCAGACGCTATGGTATCTTAAGTCAGATTACTCCGCGAATTGCGAGAGAGGACGACGCGAGAGAATCTCACCATTGTATGATACTGTTGTAAGACGAAAGGTGCCAGGAGGGTGGCCGTCGGCGTCCGGCTGAGTTGGGCTCACCATTGTGCAGCGTATTGGCGATGAGGACAAGTGAGTTATGCTGTCACAACTGCTGAGTTGGAAGTCAACAGTGTCGCGTGCGCAGTGTCATGTCTATATCAGTCTCCATGTTATCGCAATGCCAGTGTACCTACATTGTCGTCTCTATCGACTGTTGAGAGTATCGCCTCCAATCAAGAGTACGTTGCAGCGTGCTGGCCGCTCTGGGGTAGTTGGGGTTCGGAGGTCTCCAGCGCTGTACAGGGGTGCTATCTCCCCCACATGTTCCGATAGGCGTGCGGCCAGGCGCATCTGGGGGCAGATCACGTCGATTCAGGGACAATGCTGGAGCGCGGCACCGACTTCTCAATAGGGAATGGTGACCAGGCAAGGATTATACTCCAATCTCCTCTGACAGATGACTTGGAATGATACTATACTAAAGCCACTGCCACGAGGGTTGCATCCGCGGAATGCGACCGAACGAAAGCGGTGCCGTGCTAGCAGGACAGACATCCATTAGCCAGGGCAGATAGGGCGCTAATTCGTGGTGTAAAACTTCGAGCTTCGTGTGCCGTATCGTCATGCAAGCGACGGGTCATTGGCCATTGGCACCTGTCATAGTCGAAACTTGTTCGATACGAATTACTTACTACTATTCAGGTAAACTCAGCTGGTATTGATCGAGATAAAATATGAACTACGTGTCACCGTGTAAAGCGTGCCAGTAATAGTAGATTTTCAACCAGCGGCTATGGTCATAGCTATTCGCCCTCTCTGATGCTTGACTGCATAGGTAGGTAGTCGCTGATACTGAGGCCATCTCCCATGGACCAGGTCGCAACTCCTCGATCGCTAGTCTAATAGTCTCACATATACTCAGAATTGATTGACAAACCCTTGCGCTCCTTGCTCGGCCGACATTCGATCAAATCTAGCATCGCTCACCAGGTAGCTGCGAGGGAATCCATCAGGCATGTTGCCGTGCACAATCATGCGCGCAATCGCCTCTCCCGTCAGCCAGCACTTGTCCATGCCATGCCCACTGAACCCAGCCGCAATCCACTCGCCGTCTCCTGCGCGACCCGACATGCTCGAGGTTAGATTACCCACCATGGGCAAGTGATCGGACGTGAATCCCATGATGCCCGACCAGACCTGAGTAGCACCAACGGGCTCAGTGCTCTTCCAGATTCGAGGCAGGATTGACAAGATATTCTCTTTTGCAGCGTCGCTGACAAACGAGTCATCATAGTTCAGCATGTCCTTGACGGCTTGCACCTCGCCTCCGACCCATATGTCACCTGTCTGGGCATTTTGCTGAGCGTAGTAGAGGCCGGTTGAGAATTTCTGCGACTCTGGATCGTAGTGGCCTTTGTTCAATAATGACCATGCAACATGGTCGCCGGTACGTGGAAAAGAAGGTCCAGGGGACTGCCTCGACATTGTTCCTTTGAACGGCCACAGCTTTCCCGTCAGGTGAGGCAGCAGGTGCGCAGAGTACCCATTAGTACAGTGAATGACTTTCTTGGCCCGAATGACGCCCCTTGGAGTTTCCAAGAGGTAGGGATGAGATTGACCATCTTCATAATTGATCGCGGTGACCGGCGTGTTTGTCTCAAGAGTGAATCGGTGCTTGAAGTCACGTAGTAGGGAGCTGAAGACGGCAGTAAATAGACGATAGGGCCATAGTGCAGCAGCCCCAGTCTGCTGGCTAGCTCCCTCTACATTTTTGAAATAGTATTTCTGCTTGTGAGTTAGCTGAAGTTTCATTTCCGAGCATTGAATTCGGATTACCTACCTTTACTGCCTCTTCCTTGGAAATGACGTCGAAGCCCAGATTTCTCTGAGCAACATGTTGCTTGATCAAGTTGGCACCTCCCTTGGCATGCTCGTAGCATCCCGCATCGAAGCCCGTCGCATGCGTTACGGTCCGTAACTCAACCGCATCCCGGTCAGCTGCATCAAGACTTTCGACCAGCTGTGATAAGCGGGCGATATTAGACTCGGTAAAGTGCAGAATCCGTGTCGCTTCCTCTTTGCCCAGGGTCTCCAGGTGCTCTGCAAACAGCTCGTCCGAGTCCGACATTAGGTGGCCGCCGTTCCTGCCCGTCGCGCCGCTCACAGCGTTGCGGGCCTCGAGCACCGTGATGCGAAGGTCTGCAGCACTGGCGGTTCCATCGTGAAGTAGATGATAGGCAACACTGCAACCGGTGACGCCCGAGCCAATTATGACAATGTCC
This sequence comes from Neopestalotiopsis clavispora, assembly GCA_014621435.1. Classification (NCBI taxonomy): domain Eukaryota; kingdom Fungi; phylum Ascomycota; class Sordariomycetes; order Amphisphaeriales; family Sporocadaceae; genus Neopestalotiopsis; species Neopestalotiopsis clavispora. Next base: position 39,195 of record JAANBA010000257.1, read on the forward strand.
GTCTCGGCTGGTAGCTCGTCTGAGTGCGCAGTCGCGACGGTTGGGTGAGGTGGCTCCTGCCAAGCGGAAGTCGTCGGATGCAAGCTGGGCTGCCCGACTGGGAGAGATATTGTCTCCAAGACTTTGTTCTTGAGATCTACTGGAGGTCAGTCATTGTGTGCAGTCATGTAGAAGAAGACTATGTCTTGCCTTCGTGATTCATGTTTGCTTTGTGCCCGATTCCGTGCTCTGTTGAATTCCAAGTTTCAAAGCTTCTTCAACGCCTGAAAGTCAGCGTCTGCAATGGTTTCAGGCAGGCCGAGATAACCTTGTGATGCCGAAAAATAGCAAAATATGAAGGGTCCCCAATGTTGAGTCACTATCTCATATCTGAAGTGGTCAAGGAGTGATGAGTGGGCCTGGAACGGCCAGCATCTCAATTGTGCGCGGCTCGCGGCTCGAGATGTATTATCGGGTTAGTGCAAGTGTAACATGTAGCATGGACGACATTGGCTGCAACAAAGGTCCGGTTTGAGATATGGAAAAGCGATGCTTGCCTAGGTGACGACTACTAACGGTAATGGGTGCTGGAAATACTTTTTGTCATGAATTGGGTCATACAGATATCAGTGTTTGCGAATTGTCAGGCATGCGATGTCATGAGAAGAAGCAGACTAGTATGGATATGGGTTGGTTGTGATGGCGCATATGCGACCCTCAGGCAGCATATACTAACCTATGTATTAATCAAGCACATGGCATTTACTTTAGTGTCCATAATCATATCACAGTGGTCAATAACTCATTCATTGATAAGCTCATTTATGCCTCAAGCGTTCGAGCCTTGTCATGGCACCAATTTGGGGCCAGATTGGCAGTATCGCCCATCATCGACCAACGTAGACATCTTCGACCTCCTTCCCAGGAAAGTTTGTCATTCGCCAACAGTCAATAATAGCTTTATCGTCAACAGACTCCAGTACACCCACTGCGACGATACCGTTCATCCAGTTGTACGGCGAGTCTCCGGCCGCTTCAAATGTGATGTGGGTAAAGTATTCCACGTCATCCTGCAAAAAGGTCGTCTTGCTGCCCTCGTCATAGTCAAAGTCGGCGCCGGGACCTGCCCGGAAAACACCCTGTGCGTCGACGAGAATGTGGTGTCCATCGTCTGTCAGCAGCGTGTATCGGGCAAACAGCTTGTAAAAGATCTGGTACGCGTAAGAGTGTGAATGAACGTGGTGACGAAAACGACTATTTCTGTGCCCACTGACCTTTTTGGAGTGAATGCGCTGAGCCCAGTCCGCACCGCTATTCTCCACCACGATGCCATTGACCTTTGGTCCACGTACACTGCCGGAAGCGATGTGGCCGACGGACCGGGTAACGCCGGTACCTTGGAGGTTTCCAATTTCATAATGGTTGGTTGGGTGCATCCGGGCCACGAGACGATATACAAACTCCATGTGCGGTGGTCGCATGGGTGGAACGTCAGGATACAGGGCATTGCCCGGGCTGGAATTTGGTGAGGATGCCATGCTTGTCTGTGTAAATGGATACTGCTATGGGCCAGGAGATTGTGCGATGAAAGATTGCAACATAACATGAAATGGCTATGGTTTCCCATTTCAGATACGTCAGTACCATGCTACTCACTTCTCTACATTTATATTGTAGTTATTTTGTGATTGTTACCATCACAGGGCCGGAAAGATAGACGGATCTACGCTAATAGCCGGACCTGGGGAAAGCTTTAGCAGGGTCGTAACGCCGTAATGCTGCTGCAGGGGGGACAGAAGCCCGAGGCCAACGCTAGACGGGCGCGGTACGGGCTTCCGAAAGAAGTATCGCGCACTGTTGCATCCATGATGATAAGGTATAACTATAGCAGCGATACGTGGTCCAGCCAGGCCTAGCGAAAGCGGATGAGGATGCGTCCACGCAAGCCAACATTGTCGCATCATATGCAGAATTACGATTGAGTACTTTTTCCCCCCCCCTCATGGACGGCTTAAAGTAATTTGCCATTGTAATACATTCAGCAACTTACCTTCAGTTTCCTGCCACGGAGCATCCTGACCGATGGCAGGCAAATCAATGGCCAAGGTGCTGTTAAAGCCCCTTGGTTTTGGTGAGTGCACTTATTTCAATTGCAGTGTATCCTTACAGTATAAGAATGCCTTTGTGCTGACTTCTCCCAAAGACGAAACTTCAGTAGCGACGGCCGCCAAAACCTTGAGCCTGGCTTTCGCGATCGACCCCCTGCTCATGTGGTTATACCGCGATGCGAATGTCTTGCGATGGGATTCTTTGACACCGTCACTGCAGAAGTGGCAAGAGCTGCGTGTACGGCAAATGCTGCTCGATGAAGTGGCCGTCGAGGCCGTAACAACAGAAGATAGTATACCCAAGAGTTTGGGTGTCTGCTTCATCCGACCACCGCCGCGCGTGTTTCGTTTGACAGGTCCACGACACTGGTGGGAGTATATCAAGGTTCTCTGGACCCGAATCTGGGAGCGGCCAAAGGAGCCCGCGTGCGACGAAAAGGTAACAATGCGAAATCCCTTTCAATTGTGAGAGATTACGGACTAAAGCAGAAGCGAACAGAGATCCACGACAATGTATGCCAGTAACAACGTCTTCTTCGAAAAGCATGGGACAAAGTATCCAAAGAGCACAATGTGGTATCTCTCCATAGCTGCCGTCAATCCAGACGCTCAAGGTATGGGGGTTGGTGGGAAGCTGCTAGACTGGGCTATCGGGCGCGTAGGGGACGAGCCATGCTATCTGGAATGCACGAATTACAATAATGTTCCGTTTTACGAAAAGTACGGATTCAAGCTGATAGACGAGGATGTGCTCAAGGACGAGGAACGGCCATCTCATCAATGCACTCTGTATCACATGGTACGAGACAAGGCAGAACATAGTTAGGTATCGAATCAAGTTATTGAATGTCGCATCCAGGCGCTTGACAATGTGAAGGAATTTTGCAGCGCAAAAATCATGATACAATCATCAACCTTCATTACTTTGCTGACAATAGACAGACCATTTGCATATGGAGCATTCTCTTCTATCGTCTAGTGGTCATAGTATCGTACAATGTTGCAGCGTTCAGTGTCATACCTTACAGGGATATCTCGGCTACGTTTTTGGGGCATCAACATGCTGCAGCCGCCTGCGTGCATGGCTTTGCGATCAGTCGGGTTCTTAGAGGCGGTTTGGTGGGGCAGCTCGACCCGCGCTCTTAAACATACCGAATCTGGTATAGCTAGCTGCCAGCAGAATGCCACTAATTCATACCGTTCTGATGCTGATTACCTGCCCTCTAACGAGCAGACATGTATCGCGGCTCCTCGGGCTGTCGCTGGCATAGGCTGTATCACGATTGAGGCTTGGTAAGATTGAATGGAAAGGCGGCAAGTGAAAGTTGGAATACGAATTTGTCGGTCGTTCAGGAGTACTTAAGATGATCGAGTTGTCAATATATGCCTTCTAGTCTAGTCGGATCAGTCTATTACTCGCCTCACCCGGAATTGTTCACCGTCTGCAGATTGAACACAACTCATCTAGCTTTCAATTTTTCTCGTCATGCCTCCAAGTCAAGTACCAATCACTGGCAAGACCAGACTGGCCATCGAGTCTCTGGGTACGGTAGAAGGATGGCAATTCCAGAACGGCGTCCAGCAGTATGCTGGAATACCATATGCAATTCTACCCAAACGTTGGACACGGTCGCGTCTCCAGACATCGTGGCCCGATGACTTTCATGACGGTACCAGGCTCGGGTAAGTAGGTTTCATGGGCTGCTTCCTCTACAATGTGATCTCCAAAGTCTTGCAACTCACTTTCTCGTAGCTCCAGTGCCCCCAATCCTCCAGAGTATAACCAAGGCACGGATGTGCTCATTCCCGTAGCCAAGGTGCCGCATTTTGATCGCCCTATCGAGGACGAGCTGAGTTGTCTTGTCATGAGCATTACTGCGCCTCCCAGAGTGGACGGCGAGAAGTTCCCGGTCATGGTGTATATCCACGGCGGATCCTTCTTGTACGGAGGCGCCAATGAGCCAGTGTTTGACGGGGTCAACTTCGTGTCGCACTCTGTCCGTCGAGGCACTCCCGTGGTAGCCGTCAACTTTAATTATCGCGTCGGTCTCGGTGGCTTCCTCGCTTCTGAGGCAATACGTCAGGATCTGGCCAAGGACGGTTTTACAGGCGTAGGCAACTTTGGTCTGTACGATCAGCAAGTAGCGCTCCACTGGGTGCAGAAATACATTTCTGCCTTTGGAGGCGACGCCGACAATGTCACCATATACGGAGAGTCCGCTGGTGGTATGAGCGTCTCCCACCAGATCGCGGCCAAGACCCCGGCGCCCTTTCACCGGGCTATTGCCATGTCCGGCCATCTCAACACCATCCCGACGTGGCCACTTGAACATCACGAGAAGCATTACCGGGCACTACTGACATATCTCAAAATCAACCCCGATTCTCCGACGTCGTTGGATGAGCTTCGTGCCATTCCTCAGGAGAAGGTGTCGGCGGCAACCTTACACGTCGAAGGCATATTTGTCTGCACCGGCAACCCTTGTGATGACGGTGTGTTCCATGCAACTCCACCATCGTTCAATCGAATCAGTTCGCCTCCCGAGTGGCTCAAGGCATATATGGTTGGAGACGTGCTGGACGAGGGCATGATATTCCATGAAAGCTTTGAGGAAGACAACTTTTCGTCCGTCCGCGGAACACTGTCATCTCACTGCGGGCCTGATGCAGCAAGTACAATCCTTGACTTGTACAACATTACTGCAGAAACTCCAACGGACCAGTTTGTTCTTAGTATGGAGGAATTGGCTGGAGACACGACCTTCAAGACTCACAATTGGGTAGCGGGCCACCGCTCCAAGATCCCGCAGACATTCGGGTATCACTTCGATAGGCCGTGTACTCACAACAGCCCGCTCAAGGGCTTGGCTTACCATGCACTCGATCTGCTCTACCTGTTTCTCAATTTTGATGAACACTTTTCTCCACAGCAGCAACAGCTCGCTCGGTCCTTGGCAGATCACTGGATCGATTTCGCGTACGGCAAGGATCCATGGCCACGCATAAGTGATGGCGCATCGTGGATGCGCTATGGCGCCGATGACTCTTGCCAAGTGGTCACCGAGACTGAAGATGAGCCTGTGCGACGATACTCACGTATGCAAAAAATAATTCAGTTGGGGGTTTACGAGGAGCTGATTACAGCGGTCGATAGAATCGCGGTTAAGAGGGACCGGATGGGTAAATTTGAATGGGCACCTCCTAAGATGATTGTAGAGTAGTCCTTAATCGACACGCAGATTGATGCCGAAGATACGAGAGCTATATTGAAGTAAGCCACGGGTTGGAGTTATTGATGCCTCAAAAGCGAGGCCTTTCAAGCATAGGATGTTCGGCAAGATTTGCCCAAAAGTCCAGCTCAAACTCCCAAGGTTCGGCATTGACCCATGGCGCCCACTCTCCAACTCTATCAACGCTCAATGACGGATCCGCAGGAGGGAGGTTTGTTTCCGCGGGCCCTTGTGAGTGATTCACAGGCATGACCGAGTCGAGCAAACTCTGTAGGGTGTGTGTCGCTTGCGTGAATAGATCGAAGTTGGGGTCTTCAGTCCCAGCCACGGCTCCTAGTCTGATCTCATTGACCAAAACCGTCAGATTCTGTAGCATTTCAGAGCGATGCGATACCTCGATACTGTGAATAGTAGATACTTTTAACAGTGCAAGTGAGACGATTCCAGCTGCTGGCAGTCCGTAAAATGCGACCTAAGAGCTGTCAATTGAAGCTATTGCGCCCGTCTCATATTCAAGTTCTTACCTTCCAAATCAGACACGTGCCGGAATTGACCAGACGGTTGCGCAACACGACCGCTTCCACAACGAGAGTGAGCATGCTCCTCGCCGTACCAAGAAGCGAGTCGTCAGGCTCGGCGATATTTCGCAATGAAGCCAGGTCTAGTAGAAACCTTGTGTGTAGATAATCAAGTTTGGTATTGACTAAGAAGTCACGTTCGAAGGGACTCAATGCGCAGTCTTTTAGGCCGCCATGCAACTTGAAATGTGATGGCAGGGCAAGCCATTGACTCTCAACCTTGTCTCGGAGGTCGCTATGGGCTCGTATTAGCTCATCCGCAAAGTGCATGTGAGCTTCTTGACTGACATTGTTTTCTCAGCGCGGCATTGGAGATCTCGAGTTCGAAATAATCCCAGTATTTCTTCCTTCAAGAACGCGAACACGGCAGCACAACATGTGTCGGCTGTATAATTGATTGGGTCGGTGTTGCGTAGAATGTGAGAAGCTGGGCTCTGTGGTGCTGGATCGGCCGGCTCCGGTCTTTCAGTCTCGCGAGACAGGTTTGTATTCTGGTTCCAGAACCCGGGGTCGTTCACCGGAAGCTGTAGCGTGCAATAAGACTTGACGATTCGTGGTGGTCGCCCTAGAAAAATGGCCAGGCTCTTGTCCCCGGTATATATCCTCGAAAGGGTCTTTTTTCGCAGTTGGTCGATGAAAGGTGGGATGGTCGGGGTATCCTCATCGGTCCTTTCGTGATATCCAAGGGCATATAGAGAGCTTGCGAGATCCCCCATTCTCCGCCATGAGTAATAGCCTTAACAAACATGGTGTCAGCTGTATGTGTCACTAAACGAGCCTGATGACCACCTACTTTGATCACCGTAGACCTGTGAATATACGATGAAATTCTCGTACTGAAGCACCAATTGAAGATCGTTCAGGCAATCAAGGCCCAAGCAGACCTCTAGACAGTCATCTCCGAGCCGAGCAAGATCTCTGATGATGTCACGACGCTGTTCCTCGCTCTTGTACAGGGCCGGGAAGAAGGGAATGTCTAGTGCGGCCCGGGAGGCTGCTGCAAGAAAGATTCCAGTTGATTCCCAACGGACATTATCACCGTTCATTTGCGACAGGTAGTTGGTGACGGTGGTGTTCCTATGTACTACTAAGGACCTGGAAGTGTTTCTGAGGAGCAAGTCGGCAGTCCGGGTGGCCCACGTACAATTGCCGTCGCAGTCGTTTGGTACCTCCTGTGCAAGGCGAGCCACTGCTTCGGTACAGCATAATACAAAGTGCTCGGCAAGTGGCAAGTTTGCCCCGGTCGCAAGCCAGAATTCGATGAGTGCTTTTAGATTGACAACATCCAGATCACTCAATCTAGTAAGCACATCAGCGCCCCTTTGTAACGGGACTCGATCGCGCTTCAATTGACGGCCACCCGTCGACCTTCTACGGCCAGCGTCAGCTACCGAGCTACTCGGCATGAGATTAGTGCTGGAGGAAACATGGCGGAAAATGGTCGAATGACTGGAGGAGCCGAGAAATCCAGGATTTGGATAATGCTGCTGTTGGGCCCTTGTCGTCTGTGGGCTGCTATCAGGCAAACCAGTAGAACGGAGGCTCCTGGGAGTACTTGAGGTTGGGACCGTCAGCAAAGCACTGTCTTCGTTGTCGGCATCTTGTGATGCCGAAGAATCGCGGCCTCTCTTTCTCCGTTTAAATGGTAGAGCACGGTAGACACAGGCTTCACCTTGCCCGCGGCTTTGGCAGCGTAGACATATGGGCTGTTCGTGCCCGCAGGCGACTTTGGAATGTCTGCAGGGCTCACATGCGGCGTGTCTTAGATTAGGCACTCTGGGCATGGTGGGAAATTCGCAATCGTTACGAGGGCCCGATTGCGCTGCATTGCCAAATACGGCGAGTTCGGCAAAACGAGGAGAAAGCTGATGAGTGGGATCTAGTAATCAAGCAGGCCAAAATGACAACGGCTACAAGTTTTCGCCGATTTCAGCGACATAGATTTTACTGACTGAAGCTAAGTGTGGTAGACTTTTTGCTAGAAGAAATCGCTCTAGGGCCGAATGCGCCGAATACGCCGAACAGTTAAATACAGAAGAATTCACTCCCCCATTGGAAACCCCACAGTGGCAGGGAAGCGCTAAGGCAGCGTTGGCTGGTGCCGCTGGGCGCCATAATGCTAGTGCCATTACTGCAGTTGCGCAGTGCAAATGGTGCCGTTGCGTTGCCACCGTACAGAAGGCTAAAGCCTCAATTGACAAGAAGCAAAATGATGTTATAAAATTGCGCTATATTTTCAAAGCCTAGCTTTCAACTTATTCAAGTCCACTCGAGGCAATTTCAAAACCCGGACTGCATTGTGTCCCATAAAATCTTCCAAGTTCTCTTTCTTAATGCCATCCTTGGTGCCGGCAAGATAGTTGTTGACATTATCGACGCAGTCCTTGAGCCCGAGCTGAGGAAAGTTTGTCCCAAACATGACTTTTTTTTCTGCCCGTTGTATTGGCAAATTTGATAAATTCGGGTGCATAGTACTTGGGAGACCATGCGCTAGTGTCAATGTAGACATTTTTATGCTTCCAGGCCACGGCCACCGTCTCGGCCGCCCAAGGATAGCCTATGTGACCCATGATGATCTTGAGGTCGGGGAATTTGAGAGCTATGGTATCAATGTAGGGAATTGGACGGCCGACTTCACTGGGACATGCCGGTCCCGTGTGGCCTACCTGCGTGAGGAAGGGCACGTCGAGCTCAATGCACTTGACGTACAGTGGCCAGTAGTGCGCGTCGGCAGGAGGCAGATTCCACAGCCACGGAACGACTCGTAGGCCGACGAAGCCTTCGACCTTGACATAGTGTTCTAGTTCCTTGACGGCTTCGACGGGCTTGTGAAGATCAACAGCAGCCAAGCCAAATATGCGGTTCGGGTATGCACGGGTATACTGGGCAACCTCCTCGTTGGAAAATATCGTCTGTCCCGGACGGCTCCAAGCGGACAGGCAAATCTGTGCAACTCCAGCCTCGTCCATCATGGCAATGAGCTCTTCTGGGGAGCGTCGCTGATTGGCAACATCGGGAACGGAGTGGCTGTACTCAAAAAGACCGGCAACTTCAGGTACAGCGGCGCCTAGCTGAATTGCAAGTCAGTGAAGATAATTCGAATGTGATCAATGTATCTTACTCCAGGCAGATTACACCAGACATCGACGATGGGATATTGATACTTGGGCGGCGCCATCGTGCAAGGATAGTCTACACTAGATTGTATGTGACTAAATTGTGTGTATACTGAGGTGTTGACTTAGATATCAGTGAACGTGGAAGGTGAAATATGCCAAACCGAGTAGAGAGTAGGAGCCACAGCGACCGATATAGCCCCGCAATAAGATCGAAGGCTTCCCACTGTTAGCCGCGGGAGAAGCATATGGTATTTTATTATGTTATAGCAATTGGGATTGACTCGCTCCGTCCCCACACGGAGTATTCGGCGTGGTGTAGCCCTTGCTGCTCATATCCCCGCGCCGAACAGTCCGAGTTGGCCTCCTCTGCAAACTACAATGATCCCAAGGCCGCTTCCGAACAGAATGGGTTTGGTTTTCCGACAACGGTAAACTATGACGAAGCATTTAACAAAAAAAGGCACTATTCAAATTCTCGTGAATCATTTCTATGTCAAACTAGTCGTTCAGACGCACTCCACTCTGGCCGATGAAGGTCTGTCATGTCATTGTGAGGAAACTAAGGCGATGAATTGCTCTGGCCGAAGACACCGAGAAATAATCCAATATGCAAAATTTTCTCGTGAGATATGATGCTATAAGATGAACAGAGTATTGAATTGGAATATCACCTGAATATGAATTGCTTTTAGACTATTTATCAAGCTTCTCCAATCGTGGCCTCATATCGCAAAAAGTGCTATGCAGACAACCATGCAATCTGAAAAAGCGACCAGGTCATGGCCGCAGCCGGCTGCTCAACCTTACCAGATTGATGTCAATAAGGAACCTACTCAAAGACGCACCGACGATGATTCCATTCCCGACGGAGGCCATGGTTGGGTCGTCTTGACCGGCTGTACCATTGTCGCATTCTCGTCGATCGGCACCGCGCAATCCTGGGGCGTATACCAGAGCGCTCTGCTCGCAGCAGACGTTTCATCATCCATCAACCTCTTATTTGTCGGATCGCTTTCAACAGGAATCGTCTCTGCCTTTGCGATTCTGTATTCGCTACTGACGAGACTCGTGGGACCCCGAAAGACTGGCATGGCTGGCATCCTGCTCATGAGTCTGAGTGGAGCGATCAGTGGTATTGTTTACACAGACATCAGAGCACTCTTTGTGTCATACGGTGTCATTATGGGGGTTGGTATGGGGTGAGTACAATACTTTTGTCTTTATCCTTCGTGAATTGAATGTATGTGCTAAATTTCCTGCTTACATAGATTGACCTTTACGACCGTTGCCGTGGCCCCGACACAATACTTCCTGAAGAAACGTGGTCTTGCCAATGGCATTGTTTTTGCTGGCGGAGGACTGGGAGGAGCGGTGATATCTTACAGCATGGAAGCTTTGATACAACACATTGGTATCCCCTGGGCCTTTCGGGTCCATTGCCTCCTAATCGCAACCACCGGACTACCCGCCGCGTACTTGATTCGCGAGCGTGTCCCATACCAGCCAGCAAAGCTTGTTGAGTGGTATGTGACATTTATCGCATGGAGTATTTCATTCACTAATGATCGTGTAGGAGCATGTTCAAGTCACCTGTATTCGTCTTGCTATTTCTTACCGGGTTCATCGCCTTATTCCCACTCTTTGTTCCTCCGTTCTGCATTGTCCTATTTTCCCAGTCGATCGGCTTGTCGTCCACGGTAGGGGCAGGATTGGTAGCTGGGTTCAATCTGTCATCAGCTGTCGGACGAATCGCTTCTGGGTTTCTGTGCGACATACTGGGTCCATTGAACGTTCTTCTCATGACATTATTATTGCTAGGTCTGACCATGTTACTCGTCTGGCCATTCTCAACCACACTCGGATTGGCCATTCTTTTTGTCGTACTCAGTGGCGTGTTCGTTGGCGCATTTTTCTCCACAATGCCGACCGTCGTTGGTCACACCTTTGGCTCTGTCAAAATGTCAGTCACAATGGGCATGATCTTAACGGGCTGGACAGGCGGTTATGTTATGGTACGTTCTCACGCACTATCGCCAACGTCATAACTAATGAATGGGTAACAGGGTTCACCAATTGCCGGATACATCATCGACGCTAATGGAGGCTATGATGAAGGCATACTGTCGTACCGGCCTGCAATGTACTACGCTGGATCGTTCGCTCTTGTCGCTGCGGGTTTAGCTGCCGCGGCCAGACATCGGATCAGCAAGGGTATCAAAACCGATTTGTTGCCTTAGACTAGGAACTCAATATACATGTATCCGTCCTCTTCTCTGAAAAATCTTTGATTTACTTGCGACAATATGCCACGTTAACCTTTCCAACCATCTTGGCCGGCAGAGTAGGATGCCAAGTCTTCAAGTCGTCCATCATCAACGCCTGCGTCTTCAATACCTCCTCATCCGTCATCTGGCCAATGATCCTCGCCGCCATGGGCAGTTTGGTCAACAAGAAGCGACAAATCATGTCATAGTCATCAAACGCCAAGTAGTTTTCAATCTCTATTACCTCGATATCTTTGAAGCCGGCCTCGGTGAGGCGCCGCGTCACATCGTCGGCCGAGGAACAGCCATTTGTTGGCGCGTCCATCTTCAAGTCGGGGCGTACCCTCAACGGGTACATGGAAAGCTTGACCCACTCGCTGCTCTGTAGGGACGACATGGCGACCACGCCTCCGGGAGCTACGACGCGCTTCATGGCGTGAATAGCTTTGGCGGGATCACTGTTGGATTCGGGGTCAGTGATGAGTGCGCCAGTTCATACCAAGGAGCTAGGTTAGCATGCTTACGGGACTAGGAAGAGGACGAAGCCGCACAGCATATGGCTGACAGAGTCGTCCCCAAAGGCGGCGCAATCGTGGATATCAACCTCGACAGTTTCGGGACGCTGCCAGTATGCGTTGCCCTTGTCGACTTCAGCCTGCTTTCGGGCGTTGTACTGAGCCAACATTTGCGCATTGGTGTCGGCTCCAACCACCTTCGCAGCAGCCGGAAGTCGACCTTGATGCGCCTGCAAGACCGCGTTCGTGACCTGTAGACGTCTCAATCATTGGCCGTTATTCTCAAAGACCTTGCTCTTACCTGGCCAGGGCCACAACCCATGTCAACAATAGTGGTGGCCTCGGAAAATGACAAGAGTTCGTGACTGTAGTGAGCCATGTGTTCAGCGGGTGCGACACCAGGACCAGCCGTGATCTGTTGCATCATGGCTGGCGCAATGGTAGACCACTCGGTATGGGTGATGTCTGTATAGCGCTGCTTGTCATTCCAAGGCAAAACAAACCAGTATGAAGGGTCTGGGATACAAACGTTTTGATGCCTGGTCCGTCATGCTGGAAGTCTTCTGAGCGATTTTGCAGAAGTCAATGGAGCTTTGTATTATGTAGTAATGGCTCTTGACGGTGCCCAAAGACACATTGAAAAGTTGACAGAAATTACTGAGTGAAACTTTTGCTTTTGAGGGGAAGAGTATTCAACAGATGCATGTGTATTACTACCCACCTAGCATAACGGCATAACGATGACACTTCTGCTGTGCCGTAGTGTACCCCACTACCACAGACGCGCGTGACGATGGTACTCATCATGATTGGAACTGAATTAATCCATCCATCATATTGGACTACAGGGAAGCAAATACCCCAGTAATGAAGGGTGCGGTTGTGGTCGAATATCTTGAGTCTGGTTATCCTCTTTAAGTCCAGGTCGAGCATTGGGAGTTCACGGTATGTAGGCGCATAAGCATGCAGAAACTTCTAGCTTCTGTCTCCAGCGAGTCTCAAGATGGCCATGAGAGCAACTCAGCTCAAGCTTTTGTTTTTGACGTATTGAGTTCCAGGGATTCAAAATACAATTCAGATAAGTTCAATATGTCTGTCTAAGCACAGCTATTGATCGACAAACATTCACTAATGACTTATCTAGACCGGTATCTGGCCATCTCTCACGCGAGTGCTCACGATACATTGTCCTGGTCATGCAACCGGTTATCGAGACATGGTCTGTATGGAATTGACTATCGCCTACTTCTGACATGATGATGCAGGGTGGTAGCCTTAGGCGCCAGCCCACTAGTAGATAGCCGGTGCAGCTTGAGCTTGGGTGAGCTTCCCAGCTTCCTCATCTCACCACCCATTCGGTAGTCATCAACAGAGTTGGTTCCCGCCATCCATCACATGATGATGCTGTTTCCTGATGTACTGACTGGTCCAACTACTCACAAAAAGGACTATTAGCTTGCCAAATCCTAGATCATCCCAAATGACTGTCTTAAGCGATGGCCTCTTGGCGTCTAAGAACCATTGTTTCCAAATCCATCTCAAAAAGTGATCAGGTCACTCTCACAATCACTGTCATCGTCCACATTCTTCGTCTGCAATTGTGCGGCTTGGCCTCCAGTTGCCTCTTCATCACTCGATTCCTCCCACTCATTGACGTGGCGACTGCGCTTGACTTCAATAGTGGCCTGCTGGAAGATTGCATCGGAAAGTCCATGGTCGTCCGAGTCATCAACAAGCACTAGCGATTGAGTCTGCTGCTGAATAACGACATCACGTTGACCCGTCAGCCTTTGGCCGTCTTGACCAATACGAACAGGTCGGAATGTATCCTGAATGCCCTGATCTGCCTTGACTGTCTGTGCCATTGCTGTAATCGGACTTTTGAAACCTCTGTCGTGGGCTGGGGTCCAGTCCATCCATCTGTTACCGGCAGTACCTTCTGGCGAACTCGGAGTCTGGGTGAGACGATCAGGCCTTGCTTGATCTGTGGATGTTGGCATAGTTCTCGATTGTTTGAATTGAGCGCAACTCTTCTCGCAAATACAATCGTTTCCGCAGATATCTTTGCAACCATGACCGCACTTAAGCTTTCGCTCGCATGCGTGTTGACAGATGAGCTTGTCATGCGACATGGGATGGCAAAGGCGTTCACACTTGTGACCACACGGCTGAAACTTTTCCGTGCACTTCTCCAAGCAGCCGCCGTGTCGGGTTTGGAGGTCTTCAGCGTTCGCAGCATAAGTTATGCGACCATGCTTCTGGCAGCGCAGCGGGAGACGAGAGCTGGCTTGACTGGATCTCCCAAGACTTTCGAACACTCGTTGAACATTGCCCCACATGAATCGTGAAGTCTGAGTGGCAGTTGCGAGGTTATCAATATTGCCGAAGACGTAAAAGCCACGCTTTGCACGGCTGATGGATACAACGCTCCGATTCATGTCGCCAACAAAGCCAGCGACAGGGTGGTTCTTGTGCAGATTACTACGCACTAATGACAAGAGTACAATGTCGTTCTCCTCACCTTGATAGGCGTCAACAGTGGCGACACAGACATTCCGCTGTACTTCAGCGCCGAACAAAGGTAGCATATACCGACGCATGAGCTTCCTGATCTTCTTTACCTGGCCACGATAAAAGGTCAACACAGTGATCTGTTCGGGCAGGACTCGGTTCTGTAGCAAGTAGATTGCGAAGCGAACAACCATCATTGCCTCATCGACATTGAGCTTGCTAAAGGACTCCGAATCTGTGCTCTCTATCCAATCGTGGTTGAATAGGTACAAGTTCGTGGCCATACCAGGAACATCAGGTCGTATCTTCTTGTTCAAGACAATGGGATGGTCACCCAGCTCAGGATAGAAAGGGTTGAGGACAGATCGGATCTCCGGGATCATGCGGCGTTGCTGGTTGAGAACAGTATAAGGCAACTGTCGATACTCCACCAGACGCTCAAACATGGAAACAGTCAAGTTGTGGAATCCGTCTGCCAGACCAGGCACACTGCAGTGCGGGACCAACTGCTGATGATCACCAACAAGAATGAGCTGTTGAAGACTGGGCAGAAGTGCAGCAGCAATTTGTGCTTCGCGACTTTGAGCAGCTTCCTCAATTAGCATCGTCTTGGGGCCCAGAGCTGCAAGAAGGCCACGATACTTGGAAAGACCAGTCGTAGTGCAGCCGATGACATGAATGCCCTTCAACTTAATACACTCAACGTCTCGCTTCCATCCACTGATTCGCAGGTTGTTGCACACACGAACGTAATTGCCAAAGAGCTGGAGCAAGGCCTCGGAACGCGCATCCAACAACTTCTTGTGCCAGTATTCGTAGACTGACCCACGCCACTTCTGAGGTATCTCCCATAGATCGCTTTTCGCGAGGTGGCGAGATAATAAGGACGTGTTTGCAGCAAGGCCTTCGGAGCTCGCTCCGCCCCACTTGCGCTTGATCTGAATGAACCGACCTTGTAAGCGGATGGAGTCACTACTGGTATCGTTCGCTGGATCGTCGACATCAATTCCCCACTCTGCGGCGTCTATACCATCAAGACGCTCATCCAACGGCTCGTCGACATCGAAAACTGGCTGCTTGATGTGAATCTGAACATCTCGAGCGGAATCGTCTAACCACTCAGCCATGACACCTGATGGTCTTCCCGTCTCTGGGGTCCAACCCCAAGACTCGCCAGAGATGGAGTCGAACTGATCATTGGTAATGACCCCATACTCGTGCAAGACAGCCGGGTCGATGAGCTCCTTGGAGAATATCTCTGCAACCGCTAGTTCGATTTCACGGACGATCCTGTGTCGAGCCGCGCTGACGTTGTTGTAGTCACGACTTTGGATGGACTTTGTGTTGCGTCGGAGGTTGAAGAGACTATATGCCTTCATGTCTTCATCTCTAGTCCTACCTCCAAGGCGGACCACACTCATCCCAAGTTTGATGAGATGGCTCAGGATCTGGTCTACGGCGTGATTCGTCTCAGCGGCCACCACAATGACATTGTCCGGGCTCTTTCTCATCCCCGCCGTCGAGTTGTTGACCATGCACTGAAGGGCCTGGACTGACGTGTATGTCTTGCCCGTTCCTGGCGGGCCTTGACAGATTGCAAGCTCCTTCGTCAACAACCGATGAACTGCTTGCAATTGAGAGCCATCGAGGTTGGTGTACTGGCTTATGTCGTCCGGGATCCCGTCGCTAACGTCGAAGTTGCTGTACTTGGCAAGAGTCTCGTGTCGCCGGGTGCGGTCAGTAGGGAGATGGTGGAGGATTGGTGTGAGGTCCATCTTGGGATTTTCGCGGATGAATTGAGGAGAAGAGTCATGTATGCTGCCCTGTACGAGGTACTGAAGGAGTGGGCTTGGAATCTGTGCCTTCGCAACGTGTTGAAGTCCTACGAGTGTGTGCCGAACTGATTCAAAGAAACCACTTCGTGACTCAATCATGACGAGCTCCAGTGTCGGGTCGAAGACCATCTGCTCTGTCTCCGCCCATTTGATGTCGATGGTTGGGGGACTTCTGGTCAAGCCCTCGACGTTGCGCCCCATAACAACGGCGGTCAGGCAGAGGCTTCGAAAGCTGTCTACTGCCGTCGAGATTGCAATGACCGTGCCTGGCGTCAGTCTAGAGCTGAGAGGCCACTGGATCCGCTTACCAGCTCGCTCGGTCGAGAACTGGACTCGGCAGACTGGTCCCTGGGCCGACATCAGGTAGCCCGTGACTGCTACCTGTGACGAGAACAAGTGTCAGTGACTGCCAACTCTGGTCGGAATTTTAGGGATGCCATTGACGTACCTTTGTGTAGACCATGGTGGTCTCACTATCTCCCATCCAAGGCTGCTCCTTGAACTCTCTGACACCAGATCGCAGGAGTGCCACTCCTTCCTCCCGGTTGAGACGGTAGTGTGTCTCAAGGTACTTGCCACTGGACTCGTATGCCATTGTGACATCGTTTCGTCCCAACGCTCCCAAGACGGTTTGGGAGATGTCTCCCTCATTCCAGCGGGGATTCAACTCTCCAGCGGTTGGCAGGTCGGGGAGACTCTGCCAACCGCCGCCCGTCGGGAGGAAGTTGACATGGTCTGCGACCACGTCATGCAGGCTCTGAGAGTCCATGGAGTCAGTCAAAATTGTCGATGACTTGATTGAGTGGTAGACAAAAACTCTAAAAAGGAAAGGGAAGGAGTAAGTTCTTGTGTCGATGAGTGTGAGAGATGAAAACGAGGCGAGCTTCGTTATAATCAAAAAGTCTCAGGTCCAAGCTTTCAGACGAAAACTGAACGGGATAGAAGTTGATGAATGTGTGAGTCTGCCAATGCTACCAGATGGAGAAGGAAATGTGGTGTGGAAGATGAAAGGTTGAAGTGTCTGGCAGAAGAGATCAGACGGGTGGAAGAAGCTTGAGCTACCAAATAGGACGGAAGCTGCAACTAGGTGGGGCTGGAAGAAAGAAGGTCAAGCTCGGCCGGTTGTCCAGTTGAGCTTCGGCAGCTGGCAACTTGGATGAGGTTAAGGACAGGAAGGCAACAATGGAACAATGGAACAATGGACCAAACATGAAACATACCTTCCCTGGCCAGTGGCCATGGCTAGGGGGGCCTGAAGCCTGCCCGGACATTTTGGTTGCTACCGAATATCGAAACGTTTTTGTGTTTCTTTTTTCTTTTATGATTTTTTTTCTTTTTCTTTTTTCTTGAGAACCGGCAATGGACGAGGAAGACTCGGCAAGTAGGCGAGAAGGGCTGTATAGAATAAGAATGATTAGTATGATGCTCATTGTTCGTGTGAATCTATACAGAGGACTGAACCACAATATGATGCGAACAGTCCTGCATATACATGTAGATATGGAAAACATGGTGCTCAAATACTGAGATGGGAGCTTTGAGGGAAGGAGCTATACCAGCAATAGTGACTGTGTGGTGGGGTTGTGAACTCTTTGGGTAGGAACACGGACCACCAACTCTAGCTTGCTGCCTAAACACGGACCACCAGACTGCATAACAGGTAAGGTACTGGAAGGTACCACACCATACAATCAAGTCGGTCATGCTTGCGACAGATCTAGGCGGGGCACGATTGGCAGTTGCTAGCAAATAAATGCATCACAAACCACCAAACAGCCAAGTGATGAAAGAGGAAGTGGCAAACAAGTGATGGGGTGGGATGCGAATGTTCAGACGAAGATAGATATGATGTCGGGATGATGTTGGAATGATTGGGAGTGACACCACTTGGCATGATGATTGAGAAGTGTTGAGATGAAGAAAGACACAGGAGATGAAGTGTTGATTGGGTTACGAAAGTGACAAGAAGACAAGCAAAGAAAAGAATTTAGAAGGCAGCTCCAAGGAAAGTAGCAAACAGAAGAGAGAACAGAAGAGAGGGCAGAAGAGAAGAGATGCAAAACTTACCGCTCAGTGAGCAGCCGACGCTCTTGGATCGACGTCCATGGCGCTATCATTGACAGTCGAGATGGGACAACGGGACGAACTTGGATGGACTTTGCGTGTCGCCGGATGTTGGACAGACAGCAAGGCGAGGTCGGATTCCTCGGCTTCTCGGAGAGTGTTGAAAACCTTCATGTCCTCATCTCTAGTCCTACCTCCGAGGCGGACTACACTGACCCAAGCTTTGATCAGATGGCTCAGAATCTGATCAAAGCTGGGGTCAGTGTAAGATGGGAGACCCGCTCCTCTTGCGCAGTCGCAGGCGGCTCGTGTGCTGGAGGATGATAGTCAATAGCTGGAGCCCGATGTGGGAGTACCGAAGTACATCCAGGGGAGTACCAGAGTACATCCTGCTCGCTGATTCTTAAGGACTCGTCAATGTTGTGGGCCACGGCCGAACGATAGTACTCCGAGTAGTACTTCCATTCCGCAATGAACGCGATGTCCATTCTGCCTGTGTCGATGACAAGGTGGTGGACGTTTGACGCAAGGTGAGGTGTGTCGGCGATGTGGGAGTACCGAAGCACATCCAGGGGAGTACTAGAGTACATCCAGATAATCTTGTGGGCATCAAATTGCAACTTGAACACTCTAGGAGCTTGCTGGTCGTTTTGCGGGATGTGCGGGTCGCGCAAATGCAAAGGTCCAACGGCTGGGGTATGTGCCGGAGGGAGTACCAGAGTACATCCAGATGAAGTGTATTGGCAATGGTGGCCGCCTTGTCAATGTGCTCGAGGGAGTACCAGAGTACATTCGGGTGAGGTGTATTGGCGATGGTGTGGTCGCGTCTCTCGGCGGTAGGAGCTTGCTGGTCATTCTGAGGGATATGTGGGTGGTGCAAGTGAAAGGGTCCAGGGCCTGGAGGCGGTGCCCCTACCACCAGCGGTGCTTGTGCTTGTGCTTGCTGCAACTGTTGTGCAAGCTCAGGGTGAGCTGCAGCGATTGCCGGCGGTCCAGCCGATACCTGAGCGGAGCTCCGAGGTCGGTGATGGCGACCTGGAGGTGTTGAGGGAGTACAAGAGTACATCCATTGGAGGCGTTGAGGGAGTACAAGAGTACATCCATTGGAGGCGTTGAGGGAGTACAGGAGTACATCCATTGGGGGCGTTGAGGGAGTACAAGAGTACATCCATTGTCATGCTACTTCAGTCACTTGTTCTTGTCTGAAACGGTCTCGGTTCCTATCTGAAAGCTCGGTCGTTTGGAGCGCAGTCTTCGGCTGATAGCTGTTAAATGCGAGAGCTACTGGTGTAGCGGTTTGCGACGATGGCTGAGGGAAGCTTCAGAAGGCAAAGATGATCTTCAGAATCTTTCGCTGCTGCCGGAGGGAGTGGGGGTGGCGGGAGCAAAGAAAAGGACAGTGATTTATCGCCAGGCAAGGCTGCTGGTCAGTATATAAACATGGCCCATCGAATGAACAGAAGTGCGCAGCGACGCTTGGGGGAGTACCAGAGTACATCCATTGTGAAATTGCCTTGCGGGGAGTGCAGTTGCACATCCGTGGGTGGCTGAAGCAGTGAGGGATGGCTTCGAGGGGAGTGCAGTTGCACATCCGTGTGTAGCTGAAGATCGCAGAATGAGATGAGAGAGGAAGTAGAGCAGGCAAGCTGGATGAGTTTTGGGTGTGGTGATGGCTTCAAGTGCCAGGTGTGGTTTGTGTGGTATGTGTAGTATGTATGGTATGTGTGTGTGTGGTGTGCGTGGGAAGAAGGAAAAAAGAAGAAGAGAGAGGGCTACCAAAAACTGGGATCAGGAGCAAGACTTTATACTTTTGTGACACCCTCGAGGGTCTCGTGGCTGATTAGGGCTACCAAGAATGCGGCCAGTCAGAAGCCATCGTGGGATCCGCGGCTGGTTCGAGCTACCGGTAGCCCGGCCACTTAGAAGCCATCGTGAGATCAGTCACTGGGCGATTTCGAGTGGCAGAATTTCAGCCTGGACCCGCCTGCTGCCCACCACCCCCACGATGGCCTCAAACACCTGTCTACAGTCGAAGAGCGCGCATGAGGGCGGATACCAGGGACAATCACTAGGCAGACAGACCCACGAGGGTGTCATTAGGGGCAAGTGATTGTTGTAGACGGCAGAGGATATGGGTCATGGGGAGCAAAGACGTGGTGACGACAGGGAGACTGCTACGATGCGCATGAGACCACTCTAAGCCGGGATTAAAAGTCACAAATTGTCACGACAAGAGGGCAGATGATGGCATGCTTTGACTATCTCAAGATACACACGCACTCAATAGGAGCTTTAATCACAGGATCACTAGCCCAAAGGCTTGAGGTTGTGCCAAAGGACATCAAGACAAAGCGGCCAAAATGATACCCAAGGATGACAATATCAGTATCTGTACCAGAGAGACCAGATACAAAACCATGGGTGAGAGATTGAAACTATAGATAGTTTCAAGTACCAGCTAGTAAGAAGCAGAATAGTATCAATCACGCCTGCGATGGGCAAGGGAATAATAGGAAGGTTTGTAGAGACCAGATGATAAGTACTGGGGCACGGAATGTGCAGCAACAGACAGAGCAGTTCTCGGCGTGGAAAGCAGAATTGCCAAGTCGCAGTCTAGGAGCCTCAGTCAGATCAACGATGGGCAACCCATTGTCATATACAATGACTTTGATGCAGTAAATGGACATGGAGAGCAAAGCATGAATGGCTGACTGACGGCAAACTCGCTGGTAGATATCAAGGTTCAAAGGCAACAGCGAGAGCTGAGCGGAAGCTCAACTTGGCCAAACAGGCTCGATTGGGCAAGGGCCAATTTGGGACGGCATGTAGAGCACAGAAGACGAGGAAGAAGTATTGTAATGAACAAGATACTCATTGTACATGGAATCTATGGTAATATTTACATTTGAAACAAATAAGCCAACACCGCCGGTCAATGCAATGTCCAAAGCAAATGCCAAAGCTTGCCTTTCCTAGCCCACCAGTGCCATGCGATCGAATGCAGAAAACTGAAAAACGCGGAAATCAATATCAAAACCAGCAAGTCAAGCCTTTACATGTGGCCCAGAGTGCTGCGGCGGCTAGTCATTCTCGTGCTGTAGGGCTTGCGAGCGAGGGAGCGGACCTGGCGGCGGCGCGAGGCGGCAGCCTTCTCGGCGAGGCCCCTCTCCTTGATGGCGGCCTCGCGGCGGGCCTTGGCGGCGCGCTTGCACTTGCTGCCCTTGCCGGTGCTGCCGGAAGAGCTTCCACTGTCGGAGGAGGATCCGTCGGTGGTGGTTCCGTTGCCGCTGCCGCTGCTGATGCTGCCGCCGCTCAGGGCGAGGATCTTGCTGACGGCCTGCTCGGCGGCAACCATGACAATGGCCTGGGTGTTGCCAGTAGGCAGGTCAGGGTGGAAGGAAGCGTCAACGACGAAGAGGTTGTCAGTACCGTAGACCTGGGTGTTCAGGTCAACAACAGCAGTGCCGTTGTCGGTACGTCCGTCGTCAGAGCCCATCTTGGCACTACCGACAAAGTGGGAGCCGGTGGTGTAGGTGGACGAGACATCGGCGTAGTAAGAAGCACCGGTGACGTTGGAAGAGACGCTAGAGCCATCCTTGTACTGCAGGGTCAGGGTCGAGTTGGAAGCGCTGGTCATCTCAATGAGACGGTCGAACAAGACCTGGAAAGCCTCCTGATCACCAGTGGTCTGGAGCCAAGGGGAGCCAGAGAGCGTGGTGGATGCACCAGTAGAGTCAAGGACGAGATCAGTGGAAGAGGTCAGACCGTGGGTGACGTAGACCTTGATCTTGATGGTATCGTCAGAGGGAGAGTTGCAAGTACCCTGCATGTAACGGGTGAGACCATCGCTGGGGGAGACGACAGAGGTCCAGAAGTTGAGGCGCTGGCCACCCTGGGTCAACAGACCGGAGCCCGAAGCGAACAGGTCAATCGACTCATCATCAGGGGAGGTGAAGTTGGTGGAAGCCAGAGCACTCAGAGAAGTCTTGGTAGCGAGTGTGATGGTGATGATGGTGTGATCCTTGATGTTCTGTCCGACGGGAAGGCTGATCCACTCGGAAGAGTCAGGGAGGGTGATGTCGGTAGGGACAGCCTCAATCTGCTCAGTGGGTCCAATACCACTGTAGAAGAGGATTCTGGGAGTGGACAGAGCACCGGAAGCGAGAATGACCTTTCCAGTAGACTCGGTAACGTTGATGATCTGGTAGGATCCATCCTCGAGCTCAACCTCGACACCAGAGACCCAGGTGCTGTCACGGACAGCGCGAACGACCTTGGTGTTCAGGCTGAGCTTGAAGTTGGACAGGTTCTCGACAAGAGGAAGGTAAGACTTGACGGGACCGCCACGCATACCATCCTGGATGAGCCAAGGGGGGTGAGAGAAGACGTTGTCCTTCTCGTTGGGCTGCTCAATGGCATCAACGGAAGTGAAGCCGTTGCCGCTCAGGAAGGTCGAAAGGACATCGTAGGCACCCTGATCGTAACGCTCACCATCGGCAGAGGGGTTGATGGTACCAGAGCTGCGGGCGTACAGGCGGTCGGCGGCATCAGAAACGTCGGAGGACTTCCAGCCAGTGGGCCAGTTGTCATCAAAGTCCTTGTCCTGAGGCTTGACGTACATGAGAGCATTGACCATACCGCCACCACCAAGGATACATCCAGCCATGGAAGCAGTGTCCGTGCAGTACTCATCGGTCTGCGAGGCAGACGACAGGTAGTAAGCCTCAGCAGGAACATCGTACTGAGTGACACTGCTGTTCCAGGAGACTGTAGCATCACCACCGCTAGAGTAGGTAGAGGCACCACCGCGCTCAATGAGCAGAACCGAGGCACCAGACTCTGCAAGTCTGCCAGCAACGATGAGGCCGGCGGGACCGGCACCAGCAATGATGTAGTCGTAGCTCTCGTCGGCGTAAGTAACGCTGTGAGTGGTGGTCGAGTTGCCGCCAGTAGTAGAGTTACCACCGGTGGTGGAGTTGCTGCCGGTAGAAGCGGCAGGGTACGAAGCAGTCGAGCTAGCCAGAGCAGCCCATGTGTCGTAGTTGGCGTTCATGGCGGACGAGAGAGTCATGCCGAAGCCACCGAAACCAGCCGAGTGGTAGTTCAAAGCCGACGAGGTGTCGCTAGGAGTGGTCGGGGCAGTGTCCGAGTATGCCCATCCGAGAATGGCGTTTGTGTCGGTGGTCAGGAAGGTATCGTCATCGTTGGTGATACAGCCCGAGCAGAGGAAGGTTGCCGAGTAGTGAGTGCTGTTGACATAGGTACCGTCCTCAATGGGGTAGAAAGACACATCGCCGGTGTATGCTGTAGGGTTGGCGTATGTAGTAGCAATGCGTGCTGCCGTGACGATGGAGTCACCGTTGGGCCAAGCGCACAGAAGCAGCTTGTTGGCCATCTCAACACCGAAATCGAAACCGGCCCAACCTGCGCCATCGGTGGCGGGGGCAACAAGCTGAATAATGGCATCGGTACCGACCGTCTCGGGAAGAGCCATACCAAACAGATAACCCTTTCCATCGCTGTATCCCGAAAAGGAAATTCCAGTATAGCTATCTGTGTAGTTCAAGGTGCCAGCGGCCGAGGCGCCTAGCGCCATGGTGGCCGTAACCGAAGCAGAGACCTTCATGGTCGTAAATGGGGTGAAAGAGAGAAATGGAAGAAATGAATGAAACAGCCGTCAAGGCCTGGAGAGAAAGGACGCGTTTGAAAAACAAACGACTTGAGAATGAAGAATATTCCGTGTTGGAAGAACTGAAAGTATGCTGAAGAAACAAAGGACATGACTGAAGGAGGGGGATTCCTCCCGGTATAGTTATACACATTCGTCCTTGGCATACTCAGGAGGAGGCTCACGAGACCTGGTACACCATGACGAGATGCCGGTATTCCAGAACGGAGCCGCAAACCCTCCAAACCATGGTTGAGGTCATGCACGATCCAATCACAGAGCCGAAGATTAGTATTGTCTATCACAGTGGACCGCCGGGTTGGGTCTAGAGTCGTTACTAGATGAGTAGCGGAGCTATACCTGACCTCGTCATTCCGAGAATGTGGTTCTCGGTTAGCTTCAACGGCCATGCGCCGATATTGCAAGTTGACGAATGCGGCACCGTTTATATGATCTATGTGGATACGTTTTGCACGCCGAGGACTCGAATAAACAACTTCGTCCGAGAAGGAGTGGTCACCGCGATAGTGAAACGGGTCCACCAGCAGGGGGTGCCACGGCCAAGACTTCAGGTGGTCAAGTTGTTTGCGGGCGGCGGGCGCAAGCCAGGCACAGGCTCGGCGCCGACTGCAAACAAAAGAATTGGCGGCCTGGGGAAGACTACGTAAGCACACTGCGAAAAAAGAAACGTTGTCGTCGGCATGAAGCGAAAGATGATCAGTAGATGTCAGTCTGATCCCAGAGCTTAGCAAAATCGCTATCGAGTCTCATCCGATCGCATCGACTCCATTCTCGTGGGCATCCTGTCATCAGCGACACTCAAAAATCTCGGTCCGACTGACTGAACAAAGATGAAAAGCTCATGTCGGATCCTCGGCCGAGCAGCCAGTTGCGAGCGATTGAGAGAGGCTGTGGATTGACAGATGTGGCGCCGAGTAGTATCGCATTTTCCAGAAGACTTCCACTCTAAGCAATCAACCTGAGTGCTGGGTATGGGATGGGATGGGATTGTGGATGGGCTGATGGATGCGATCCAGCCAACAGCCGTTGTTGGCTACGCGCAGAGAAAAAAAAAACTTGCGACGCCCCTCAGGTGGTACACAAATTAAACAGGAGGGCGCTATGTTCGGAAACGGGCACTAAAATCGACCACTACTGGGATGCTCCGAAGTGCGCCAGTACCCCGGGTTACAGTGGAGTGGGCCCCCAAGCCAAAATCGGTGATTTGAGCTGGGATCTTCGCGGCACGGGTCAATCAGCAGTAAAATGCAAGGAAATGCCGTGAAATATTGAGGCTCTTAAGGGGAAGGGGTATCGCTTATAGCCATGTGGGCGCATCTTTTACTGTCTATTCTCGAGTCATGATAAAGATTCATCCGATCTTGCTTGCGACCATCACAAGTCGGCCTATCAGGAATCACGCATGTTCAGTTTCTGTTCGGCGAGAGCCGCTATAGGCAGTGCCCATCTCCACCAACATGCGACGTCCAAGACTCCAACAGTCGCCGAGGTTCAGGCGGCCACTTTATGTGGTTTTTCATACATTTCCAGTGACGTATCATCCAACCACGAACAGTAAAGCACAGAATTAAGACAACATAGAAATCGTACCCAGGATTCCACCCGAATAAGCCGACCTTACATTCATTTATTTGACACCTCACCAGCTGAGTAATGCGCTTACACACATTCGCATGACTCTAACAACTGCAGCTATCAGCACACACAAGTCTGTACCATGCATGAATAGGCACGGCAACATTATCTGAATTGCCGGAAGACATGCTTTGGGCATCATCTACACCACGTGGATTGATTTTTCCTTTACAAGCACCAGGCCAGCCATGTAATTGCTAGCACTAGGAGAAATAATTACGTTTTTCTCGTCTATTATATATTGCTCCGCATCCAGCGTATCCCAGCTGCGCGACAAGGGTATGTTGTATCTAGAGTGGCCCCGACTCCTATCGATTCCACCCCATAACACGAAATAAACTTCTATTATTGGCATGGTCAGCATACTCTGGGAGAACAAAGATTGCTTGGCATCGATCTGTCGTGGGCCTGAAGATGATGGCTTGGCGACACAATCGCAGCTCGTCCAATGCCATTTTACATGTTCATAAGCGAGAGCAGCATCAATATGGCATTTGTCTATTGCAATGACCGTGGTCCGGGTTGTGGCTCAGAATGAAAAAGTATATAAGTTCCGTGTATCCGGAAATTGAAATGAGCAAAAGTCACTCCTCCCCACAAAAGCTTTTTTCAAGAATGACAATTAGGCAACATGTGCTGGCCAGTATGGGTGTCCGAGCAACACTATATCCCACAAGGAAGCTCCCCTGAGTTGGATTTCTGGCCATGCGGTTTCAATTTGACCTCAATAACTTTTCATGCCAGTTCCGCCTCGATCAGACTCTCTGATCCCATCTCGTACGAATAGACATGCACAGTCTTGAGCCCAGCTCGCGATAGAATGGCCTCGTCCGCATGCGTGGGTTCCTTCATAGCACCAAGCACCAACATCGGATTGTTGATCGACGTAATCGGCCATGACGCATTTCGGTCCGACACCATAAGCTCATTGATCAACACTGTAGATTATCCGGGCCTGAGCGTCGGCTTCAATTGTTCGGCTATTTTGACGCAGTTGCCGTGGCTCCAGTCGTGGAGCACCGAGTAGGGACAGCAAGCACGGGCATGCTTGACGGGCTGAGGCTTGAAGAAATCATGGCACATGGGCTCAAATACATTACTGGCAGTAGAGGCTGTCGGTATAACCTGCGGCCGGTCTTAAAAATGAGCTTGCCACGTAAGTTGGGATACTTGCCCTTCAGCTCCTACAGGTCATGGCCAACACCCCCTCCAACGTCCACCAGGAGCACTTCACTACAATTGGGATTGAAGGTTTCTTGTACCCAGTCCGACACTCGGAGGGTAAACAGAAGTATTGATCGTTGTTGATTGTTTATAAAGATGGTGATTTTTGCGCTTATTGAGTCATGGTGAAAAGGTTTATTTCTTTTTTTCAGCCACTTTTGGTACTGTGCAGGTCATGCTGTGCAGTCGATTTTAATACGAGCAGTATCCAGAATAAATAGTAAAGTTAAAGATAGTCTTCTTTGAGAAAGTAATGAGTAAAGAAACAGACGAGAAACAAATGAGAAACTAACGAGGCTTCGACGAGAAATAAACGCGAAATCAACGAGATACAAATGAAATACAAACGAAAAGCAGACTTGATGACCCTTCCCGTGTGTAACCTGAAGAGTGCCACAATGCTCAACCACAAGTAGAGCATCAGAATTGTTCCCAGCCACCATCGGGAGAACAGAACCGACTACACTTTGAGGAAATTAATTGCCGCAATCATTACGAAGATAAATCCACCGATGGTAAGAGAGCGTCCGATATCACCTCTGAACCGACTCCTCTCATATGCCGGGAATCGCCCAGCAAACGACTTCGCTTCCAATCCGTTGAGCACCACATCATCTTGAGGTTGCAATTGATCATTACCCCCGTCTGGGTTGACTGACCCAGCTTTTTTGACTGATGTTGCCTTTTCCCCAGCATTGAAGCCGGTACTAGGGACTTGTTTGGCCACTGTTGTTGGTCGTGTTGCCTTTAGACCATCGTCAACATCATTGTTCGATGTTGAAATAAACGTAATTTCCAAGTCAGGTCTGATATAACTGCTCCGCGTCGCTGGCCTATCAAGGCCGCGCTCATCGAAGCCGCGCATATCAAACAGGGCATGGGATTTTTGACGGAGCTCTTCAGCTCGTCGAGATATCTGTTTTGCTGCTTTTTCGAGTACAAATGCCAGATTTTTCATACTGATTAGAGCATCTGGATGTTCTGAGCCGAGTCTCTTCTCGCAAAGCCGCAGTTCCTCCCGGTGCATCTGTGCTGCCTCTTCCAACTCCCCCAAATCCCCAAGCACAAGAGCCAAATTGTTGAGAGTATTGAGAGTGTGAGGATGTTCTGGCCCAAGTTCCTCTCGGCGTAGAGACAGACATTTCTGAAATAATGCCCTTGCTTGTTTGTGTTGTCCCAGTTCCCTCATCATCAACGCTCGATTATTCATACTACAAAGAGTTTCTGGGTGGCTTGGTCCGAACTTCTCAACGCAGAGTTCTTGTTGCTCACGATGAGCCTGTTCTGCCTCTTTGTATTTTCCTAATGCTCCAAGCACAAGTGCCAAATTATTCTTGCTATGGAGCGTATCGACGTGGTCGTCACCAAGCTCCAATCGGCGGAGGTTCAGTGCATTAAGATGATACCGTTCCGCTTCGTCGTAGTTCTCGAGGAGATAAAGAACATGTCCCAAATCATCCTCGCTCGCAAGGGTATCGGGGTGCTTGCGGCCAAGTCCCCTCTTGCGGAGTCTCAGTACAGAACGATACATTTGCTCTGCTTGTTTGTATCTCCCTAGATCCGTGAGAGTGATTGCCAAGCTATGCAAACTAATGAGCGTATCTTCGTGTGATGGGCCAAGTACTGTTTGGCGCAACTGCCATGCCTCTTCATGCTTCTGTTTCGCAATATCATCTTCTCCCAGTTGCGTATAACTTCTCCCAACTTTTTCAAGAAGTTCTGCCTTGAGCTCCTGGTCAATAGTTGTCTCTGTAATGGCCAAAATTGCTTCAGCATGCGGCATATATCTCGAGCAAATGCGCTGGTTTTCGTATTCCGCGTATGGATATCGTTTCGAGAGCTCATGGGCCATGGCGTTTAGGCAACTTTCAGCTTCCCTCGGATCCATGGAACTGCGCGTGGATGACCTTACAAACGGATGAATATCAAAAGAATTCCCACCAGATCGCTCCGTGATGAAACAATGCTTCCGAAGGACATCGATTGCTTTGTCTCTCTTGGTAGATTCCGCCCCTTCTTCCGGGAACAGATCTAGTGGAATACCCTTCTCCGCCAGAAAGCATACGAGATTGAGGTATCGCGATGCCAAGGGATCATGCCGGCTAATCATATACTTGGTGGCCACGAGCCAGGTCTGAGCTATTGTATAGGTACTATGCTGGTTTTGCTCTCGATCTTCAGAAACTCGGCTCGAGGGTGTGATACGGCTGGGATCTGGGAGATGATAGCTTTCTAGGTATTGGTCCACTGTTATGCCAGTACGTGCCATATATGCTGCAGCCTGCCCGCGAATATAAGTTAGCAAATGCGAGCCTCGGGAAACGATTCAAGGTGATAAAATGTTAAAGTATATAAAAGAGGTGATTTTGGCCATGTTCATGCCTTTGTGTTGGGGG
>JAANBA010000258.1:0-67555 GCA_014621435.1 Neopestalotiopsis clavispora
GAGGGGGAGGGCGCCGTGTCGCTCCAGGCGAAGCCCGGGCGGTCGACGAAGCAGTACCGGCTGATGGAGCCGTTGTTGACGGCGGCGTCGGCGAACTGCCAGAGGCCGTGCTCGACGGGGCCGTCGGACTCAAAGAGCACCGTGGGCAGCTTGGTGCCCTTGGTGTCGGACGTGTTGCCCTTGCAGAAAACGTGCAGGTGGTACTTGTCGTCGTCGACGGCGTACAGTTTGCCGGGCGGGGCCAGGCCGGCGTCGAGGGCGCGGAGGATCAGGGTGCAGGTCATGAGCAGGAGGACCACGTTGAAGATGGCCATGGCAATGGTCGAGATGAGCACCGCGGTCCACTCGCCCAGGCTGCGCCGGGTCTCCGCCCGTCCCGTCAGACGTTCCTCCTCTTCATTCTTTCCCCAGAGAACGAGGCGATCCGTGGCAAGGACCCAAATGGCAATGAGGAAAGCCCCTGTATACAAAAAAGGTCAGCACACTGAGAAACGAACTGTAGTTTTGGGGAACTCGGGGAACCAGAGAACCAGAAGATCACTTACATAGTATGCTGGCCATTCCTACCCAACCCTCCTCATGTCTCGTCTTCTCGACCGCCGTAACCAAGATGACATTGATGAGCAAGAAACCTCCCATGACGATGCTCATGATGCGCACCGCCTTTGCCGGAATGGCAAAGAAGATGAGGGTGAAGAGCAGGTTGGCCAGGGTGATGCTGGCGTAGCTAAAGGAGAAGAAGCCCGAGCCGCGCGTGTGGAAGCCGGGCAGGGTGACAAACTGCGAGACGAGCTGAATCACCCACCAGACGAACGTGGCCAGCGTCAGGAAGATGGTCAGGTACCGCAGGAACCGGACGGACCACAGGTTGTACGGCGAGACGGCCGGGTCGTCGGGGCTGAGGTAGTGCGTCGACTCGAGGCGGTTCGGCAGCAGGCGCGTGTGCTCGTCCGGGGCGCGGCCGTTGTCCTCAGAGGTGCGAGCCGCTGGCCCGTCGGCGCCGTTGCGGTGGTCCTCGCCATCTTGGTCCTTTTTGGTTCCCCAGAGGTTGGACATTGTGGTTATGTCCTGTCACCCGAAGGTGTTTATTGTCGTTGGTGTGTATAAATGATTGATAATAATATAGCTATGATAATATCCCACAAGCAAGGTTTCCAGCACCTTGGATTGACTTATAAGTGATAAGAGGTTGGTGATATCGACCTCAATATTAATAATATTTGGAGTTGAGGAGTGGAAGGAAAAGAAAACAAAAATGGTTCGTAGGAAAAAAGTAACCTTGTCAAAACAATAGCTACTCAATCCCAGCTAGGCCTACAAGAGACAAGACATTAACGCCCCCGGATCACGCGCATCTTCTTTCACGACAGCATCATCGGTTTGGGGTAGTTTTGGGTGTAGGCTGAATTGCGCCCATGGTGCGGCCTGTAGCTTGGTATGGGGGGTCATATACGTCATCTATACATGTATTCTAGCTTTGAGACCCCGCCGCGCTTTGCCCGCAACGAAGCTAGCATCAAAGCATTGAACGATTACCAGCCAAGAGCTCAGGCAGCTGAAAATAACAAAATACGCACGGGCGGCTAAGGGAAGGAGAGTTTACTCCTCTGGGTCATCTGCAGAGACACAAGGCGAAAAGACAGGCAAATAAGTTTCGCACGTTTTGTTTGATGGGGAACAAAAACCTGGATAATGGTAAACTAGAGCATCGGGCATTGTCCAACCAGCAGTTGCGGAACGGACCCAGATCGTCGATCTCTGATGGTAGCGCAATGCGGGATGCTGTTCGCTTAAGATGTCATGTTTGACAAGTATGATATTGTAGCATAGGGCGTACATAGTCGACGAGCATTTGATAACTTCTTTCATCTATCTAACGATCGCCTTGTGGAAAAGAGTGCGTTTGTAGTGCCATAACGCGATACAGCAGTGACTTAGCAACTGACTAGCTTTCCATCCCCCGAGGCTTGTCACGGATAGTGGGCTGGTGTTTCTCTTCTTTGCTAGAGCGTCTGTTTGGGAAAACCCTTTCGCACCCCAAAAGTGGCCCCCAGGATTCGAATGTGCGGGAAAGGATTTGATTGGTCGCGGGACCCATGTAAGAGCACATCCTTTTTCACTGCAATTTTAACCCACGCAAAGGAGGCATAAAGATCTGTGGTGGTATGCTCCTGCTTGGAGCCTGCAGCCTGGAGCCTACCTTTGCCTACCATAGTAGAATGAGAGCTGGAGCTATGGACTAGATGACAGGGGTGAGCAGCTAGAGGCAGACAGATGGACCCCACTCTTAATTGAGTCGCGTCTCTCCAACGCCAAACGCGTTTGGTCAAAAGATTCCCACAGAGTATTCAGAGAATCGCCTAGTACCAAAGTTTCAACCGCCAAAATTGCCATTCTCGTTTACAAACCCAAGACAAGAAATATTCAAGGCTCGTGCGATCGATTCACTCATTATCGCCATGGCGAGCTTCTTCGACCTCAAAGCCCGTAAGGCCGCCGCCGCTGCGAATGGCGGCTCTGTGCCCAAACCCGAAGACAACAAGAAAACCGCACGCAAGCAACCTTGGGTAGAAAAGTACAGACCAAAGACTCTGTCCGATGTTACTGCCCAAGACCACACCGTAAACGTACTCCAACGTACCCTGCAAGCATCCAACTTGCCGCACATGCTCTTCTACGGACCTCCCGGTACGGGCAAGACCTCGACGATTTTAGCATTGGCAAAGGAGCTCTACGGGCCTGAGATGATGAAGGCTCGCGTTCTGGAACTCAATGCCTCGGACGAGCGCGGTATCTCCATCGTCCGTGAAAAAGTCAAGGACTTTGCCCGCATGCAGCTTGTCAACCCCCCACCGGGCTACAAGGACCGCTACCCGGTGCCGCCCTTCAAGATCATCATTCTCGACGAGGCCGACAGTATGACACAGGACGCCCAATCGGCACTGAGACGAACCATGGAGACGTATAGCAAGATCACGCGATTCTGCCTCATTTGCAACTACGTTACGAGGATCATCGATCCCTTAGCTAGCAGATGTAGTAAATTCCGCTTCAAGAGCTTGGATCAAGGAAATGCCAAAAAGAGACTGGAAGAGATTGCAGAAAAAGAAGGAGTCGCTCTGGAGGACGGCGCTGTTGATGCGTTGATCAAGTGCTCCGAGGGCGATCTGCGCAAGGCCATCACATTTTTGCAGAGTGCTGCCAGGTTAGTCGGCGCCATTGAAAAGGATGGCGAGGAAGAAGTTGGCGACAAGATGGACGTGGACGAGGAAAAGAAGGCCGTGTCGGTCCAGGTGATCGAAGAAATTGCCGGTGTCATTCCTGCAAGTACAGTTGAGAAGTTACAAAAGGCAATGCAGCCTCGTGCGGCGGCTGCCACATACAAGGCCGTTGCGAAAGAAGTTGAGGAGATGGTCGCTGATGGATGGAGCGCAAGCCAGGTCGTCTCTCAGGTAAGTTCTCAACCTTTCTGGCCAACCTTGGAGAAGCAAAAGCTAACACTATCCCTAGCTATACCAAGCTGTTATTCAAGATGAAACGATCCCCGACATTCAGAAGAACAAGATCACTTTGGTGTTCTCAGAGATTGACAAGAGATTGGTGGATGGTGCTGACGAGCATCTGTCGATGTTGGACTTGTCGCTCAGGATATCGAACATCTTGGCGGGCAAGGGTTTAAGTTAGCGAAATCATATTGGGGACAGAGGGCAGATGAATGACAACGGATTTGCCAGGCGTTCAAAACGGGCTAGTAGCGGCATATATCCAGCATTGCAAACTCTGAATATTCAAGACAACTTGGTACAGAGCAGAGTCTGTCTCATATATGCCAGACTACGGAATAAAATGCCACATGATCTACGGAACCTGTTGTACTGCTTGCCATCTTTGCTAGCCTACTCATTAATGGAGCCCAAGTTACCATCCAGCATATCCCATACTGTCTTGACAGGTACCTTTTCTCCAGTCGCCAGCGTCTTCGCAGAAGTCTTGGAAGGTGATTCGGCGTCTCCACTGCCAGTTGACCCTATTTCTTGCCCTTCTCCAGGGAATGCAATGTCAAGAAGTTTGCATATTTGTGCCATGTATTCCCTTGCCTCGTCTACCGACTCCATACCAATCTCGACGTTTTCAGCCACTTCGACCAATGTCGCGAGCTTGGCCTCATCCGCGGCATAGAGCCAGGGCTGGACTTGCTCGGTGATCTTCATTTTGCTAATCAGGCTCGTTGCGTCTTCAAAGTTGGGCTGGGCTTTGGCGGGTTCTTTGGATACGGGGTATCGGGGCAATAGCTTGCTTCTCCCGGCTAGATACTCCAGTGCTTGGATGGTGTCTTCTTTCTGCTTGGTCAACGTCGCATTCACGTGTGACTTTTGTTGCATCATTGATTTCTGCTGGCGAGCTACAGCTTGCAGTTGCTCAATGTAAGGCGTGAAGAGGTATGCATCGGGTGTGTAAGCGGGTTTGCTGGGTTCTTTCTTCACCACGGGTTTCTGGTCAGTGGGTTGCGAGTTGGCATCGGAAGCAGTCGTTTTGAGCTGCTCTTTGATGTGATCCATTTGAGCCAGCTGATCCAGGATGTTCTGCCGCAGCTCAACGTGTCGTTTATACTTCTGCTGTATGCCTGCCATGACAGCCTCGTGGTCGTATTCTGTCTTGGGCTTGACTGGCGTCTGTTCCAATTCTGAGCCTGCTCCATCGTCGCCAGCTTTTGCCAGTTGTGTTTCTATCCACTGTATCAAGGCATTCTTCACTGCGTTGAGTGCGTACAACTTAGCCTCGGGCGTCAGTCTTTTGACCTTGAATGGATCCCGTGCCTCGCTTTCTTCGTCGATGAGCTGTTCCCGTTGCGCCACAAGTTTGCTTCGTAAAACGTGCTTCTTGAGGTCTTGCAAAAGTTCTTCAGCCCTCGATTGGATGGCAGAGTGATCGGTTGCAAAACCATCAATCATTTGCTTTGGCATCTCGGGAAGTGGGCGACAGTCCTGGTACATGACTTCGGGACTGAGAAAATCAGGTTGGCCAGCAGGCATGTTTTCGAGCTCGCCTAGAGAGCGCATGACAGTCTCGCGACGATTTTGTTGCTTTTCCAACCTCGCGACCTCTAGATGCATCTCTAGAATCTCCTTGTCCAAGGCTTTTTCTTCCTCTTCGGCCTCCTTGCGCTCCGCTATGCTTCCTGCAAGCTCCCTTTGCTGCTCCAAGGCGTTGAAAAAGACCATATTGTTGGACGCATACCGCTCAACACTGGCGACATAATTTCGTTGAATGTCTGTAAGCTCCTTTTGGTCCGAGATGGCTAGATCGGGATCGACCAAAGATAGGGGTCGACGGATTTCCTGGCCTCCAAAGCTTTGCGCAAGATTGGCAGAAATCATCCTTTGAATCATGCTGTACTCTTCTGGAGAGCATTGGCCGCCAGATTTGATAATCTCGTCCCATCGTGCCAGCATCTCATCTCGAGATAAGCCCTCCATTGTATAAATCAACAAAAGTCATAGACCTTGGATGACTTGGAAAGCTGCGCGCGCCCTGAGGTTTGATTTCGTCTCAAACAGGTGCCTTTTGCACAGACACCGTGCACACTCTGAATTTCAGTAATTCCTAAGAAGGTTGGAACAATTACCAAAGAAAACAGAGACATGCATGTGTACATCATAAAGGTTAACCATACAAACGCGTTGGGCGAGCATTCATTTCCAGGGATAATCGTAAATCGAGCTACGACTAATCGGGTAATTTCCAGACACTCAACCGCGACCTCTGGTTGTGGCGCGCCTAGCCTTGGGTAGAGCTTTTGCGCCACACTGATTACCTAGTTTGATGCTTGCTGCTAACCAAAATTTCCATCTACCTACATATGTACGCTGCAGCTTTCAACTCAAGGCAACACCCAGCTCAAAACTCGACGGATAGCTATATGCTGCTAGTATAATTGACTTGCGGCGCCATATTTATTTTCCGTCAAAAATCTCGATAATCAGGAGCTTCGAAATCTGTCATAGCTCTCAGATGCGTTTGACATAATTCCCTAAACGAAGAGGGCGCTTCGCCATCTGGAACAACACGGTCGGCACCTCTGTACCTGAAAGAAGCCCCACCACCGACCACAGCAACGCGCCGCTACATCACGACGACAAAAAACCACCGTCAAGATGGGTGACAATCACGCGCGCGATGTCTCCCAGTACAAGTACTCGGCGATGTCCAACCTGGTTCTCCAGGCGGACCGTCGTTTCATTACTCGGAGAACCGACGAGGCTACGGGCGACCCCGAGTCGCTCGCCGGTCGCCTCAGCATCCAAGACATGGGCGGTCGTGTTGCCCGCGATACGGCACCCAAACCCAAGAAAGCTACGGGACCATCGATAGAGAGAGGAAATGTACAGGAGGGAGCAGACATTCTGGCGCGAGAGCAGCGGAGGAAAGCTGGCCCGGCGCAAACCAGAGGCACCGGCATTCTGGGCGCCGCCGACCTGCTGGTCGAGGATCTGAGATACCGACCCCGGACACCCGCAACTAGACAGACATATGAGTTCATCTTGACCATTGCCGCGCGGCATTTGGGCGATGTCCCCAACGAGGTCGTTGTGAGTGCTGCCGACGTCGTCCTAGAGTATCTCAAGGACGATGATGTCAAGGATATCGACAAGAAGAAGGAGATTGATGATATTCTGGGCACGACACTTAACGGCAAGGACTTCAACGAGCTAGTCAACCTGGGCAAGAAGATCACCGACTACGATGCGCAGGATGACGAAGAGATGGAGGACGCCGGCGGTGCTGGCGACGACGACGCAGATATCGACGATCGCCAGGGTGTTGCTGTTGTTTTCGACGACGAGGATGAAGAGGATCAAATGGTCAACGAAATCCGCGAAGAGTCATCTGATGACGACGAAGACCAGGATGAAATGGCCGACGTCGAGGGAGCTGACGGTGAAGCGGGACCGGAACGCGACGAGAATGGAGCAGGTCTCGAAAACGAAAATGAAATGGTGATCGACGGTGGTAATGGCGCACAGGAGACTGGTCAAAACAAGGAAAGGAACTGGATTCCAGCCCGCGATATCGACAGGTATTGGCTGCAACGAGAGATCGGTAAAGTCTACCCGGACGAACATATACAACACGACAAGACTAGGTCAGCCCTTCACATTCTCTCGGGCGAGCCAGATGAGGAAGGCGGCGAGGAGAGACAACTTCGTGAGATCGAGAACGACCTAATGGAACTCTTCGATTATGAACATCACGAGGTCGTGCAAAAGTTGATCCAAAACCAAGAAAAGATCGTCTGGCTTACGCGACTAGCCCAAGCTGAGAATGACGAAGACCGCGGTGTTATTGAGCGCGAAATGGCCTCTGAAGGCGTACGGTGGATACTAGACGAGCTACGAGGCAAAAAGGCGAATGCAACCCAGAAGAAGATGGAAATCAAGATGGACATCGATGTGCCCGCTTCGTTCACAAACGAGGCGCCCCCCAAACCCGAGCGTGGCGATGGTCAGCTTGTGGGTGGTTTGCAACCTCGGAAGCTCATCAACCTCGAGAATTTGATCTTTGATCAAGGCAACCATCTTATGACCAACCCGAAAGTCAGACTCCCAGAAGGCTCCACGAAGCGTACCTTCAAGGGCTATGAAGAGATTCACGTGCCAGCCCCCAAGAAGCGAAACGACCCTTCAGATCTGAACATTCCGATTACTGACATGCCAGAGTGGGCCAGGTTGCCCTTTAGCTCGTCGGGGGCCAAGTCTCTGAATAAGATTCAGTCAAAGTGTTACCCATCTGCATTCCAGGATGATGGCAACATGCTGATCTGTGCTCCCACTGGATCCGGAAAGACAAACGTTGCCATGCTGACCATTTTGCGTGAGATTGGCAAGCACCGGGACCCCAACACTGGCGAGATCGACTTGGACTCTTTCAAGATTGTATACATTGCCCCACTGAAAGCCCTCGTGTCTGAGCAAGTCGGTAATTTCGGCAAGCGTCTGGCTGATTATGGCATCACCGTGTCTGAATTGACGGGTGATCGCCAGCTCACCAAGCAGCAAATTTCTGAAACGCAAATCATCGTCACCACGCCCGAGAAGTGGGATGTCATTACAAGAAAGGCCACAGATCTCACATACACGAACCTTGTGCGTTTGATCGTTATCGACGAAATCCACTTGCTGCACGATGACCGTGGTCCTGTGCTTGAGAGCATCGTTGGCAGAACGATTAGGAAGACGGAGCAAACTGGAGATCCCGTACGGATAGTCGGTTTGTCTGCCACTCTTCCAAATTACCGAGACGTCGCGAGCTTCCTTCGTGTGGACGTCAGCAAGGATCTGTTCCATTTCGATGGATCTTTCCGTCCTTGCCCGTTGAAGCAGGAGTTCATTGGCGTTACAGACAGAAAAGCAATCAAGCAACTCAAGACCATGAACGACATCACATACAACAAGGTCATTGAG
Organism: Neopestalotiopsis clavispora; assembly: GCA_014621435.1. Classification (NCBI taxonomy): domain Eukaryota; kingdom Fungi; phylum Ascomycota; class Sordariomycetes; order Amphisphaeriales; family Sporocadaceae; genus Neopestalotiopsis; species Neopestalotiopsis clavispora. Next base: position 8,463 of record JAANBA010000258.1, read on the forward strand.
CATGTCGGACAACATAACAACCAAATGCTCATCTTTGTGCATTCTCGAAAAGAAACGGCAAAGACTGCCAAGTACATTCGGGACAAGGCTCTGGAAATGGAAACGATCAATCAGATCATTAGGCACGACTCGGGTTCAACAGAAGTCTTGAAAGAGGCTGCTGAGACGGCCACCGACTCGGACCTCAAGGATCTCATTCCCTACGGCTTTGGTATCCATCATGCTGGAATGAGTCGTCTTGATCGACAAGATGTTGAAGATCTTTTCGAAAAGGGCTTGATTCAGGTACTCGTCTGTACTGCCACTCTGGCCTGGGGTGTTAACTTGCCTGCCCATACCGTCATCATCAAGGGCACGTCAGTCTACTCCCCCGAGAAGGGTAGCTGGGTGGAATTGAGCCCTCAAGATGTTCTGCAGATGCTCGGACGTGCCGGTAGACCTCAGTACGACACGTATGGCGAGGGTATCATCATTACCGCACAAAGCGAGATGCAATATTACCTGTCCCTTCTCAATCAGCAATTGCCTATTGAAAGTCAGTTTGCAAGCAAGCTCATAGACAACCTGAATGCCGAAATCGTACTGGGCAACGTGCGGACACGGGATGAGGGCGTCGAGTGGCTCGGATATACTTATCTATTCGTCCGAATGCTTCGATCGCCCGGTCTATACAGTGTTGGCGCCGATTATGAGGACGATGAAGCTCTCGAGCAAAAGCGAGTGGATCTCATCCATTCCGCTGCTGCAGTCTTGAAAAAGACAAACCTCATTACGTATGATGAGAAGACTGGCAAGATGAAGGCTACTGAACTTGGACGTATTGCATCTCACTACTACATCAGCCACGGGTCCATGGATACTTACAACAAGCTTATTCAACCTTCCATCACGACCATTGAGCTGTTCAGAGTCTTCTCTCAGAGTGCAGAGTTCAAGTACATTCCTGTAAGGAACGACGAGAAAGTTGAGCTTGCGAAGTTGCTTCAAAGAGTGCCAATCCCCGTCAAAGAAAGCATCGAGGAGCCCATGGCCAAGATCAACGTACTCCTTCAGGCATACATTTCGCGACTCAAGCTCGAGGGCTTGGCGCTTATGGCTGATATGGTCTATGTTACGCAGTCTGCTGGTCGTATTCTCCGCGCCATCTTTGAGATCACCATGCAAAAGGGCTGGGCAAGTGTGTGCAAGACTGCTCTTGACTTGTGTAAAATGGCCGAGAAGCGCATGTGGCCTACAATGACTCCTTTGCGCCAGTTCCCTCTGAAGCCCAATGAGCGACACATTGTTGCAAAGGCCGAGAGAATAGACGTGCCATGGAGCAGTTTCTTTGACCTCGACCCGCCTCGAATGGGTCAGCTACTTGGATTGCCGCGCGATGGAAAAAAGGTCTGCGAGTTGGTTTCCAAGTTCCCGCGTGTCGAGATACAAGCACAAGCACAGCCAATGACGAGGTCTTTGCTAAGAGTCGAGCTAAGCATTACCCCCAACTTTGAATGGGATGATGCGCTGCACGGCACTGCGGAAAGTTTCTGGATCATGGTCGAAGACTGCGACGGCGAGGAAGTCTTGTTCTACGATACCTTCCTGCTGCGCAAAGACTATGCGCTCTCCGAGTCCAACGAGCACCTGGTCGATTTTACTGTCCCAATCACCGACCCAATGCCGCCAAACTACTTCATCTCTGTGATCTCGGATCGCTGGATGCACTCGGAGACCAGACTCCCCATTTCCTTCCAGAAACTCATTCTGCCACAAAAGTTTCCCCCACACACTGAACTTCTTTCTCTCCAGCCTCTGCCCGTAGCAGCTCTGAAGGCAAAGGACTATGCTCATGTTTATGAGGATTGGGAGTACTTCAACAAGATCCAGACGCAGACATTCAACTCGCTTTACACAACGAATGACAATGTGTTCATTGGTGCTCCCACAGGAAGCGGAAAGACCGTCTGTGCTGAATTCGCCATTTTGAGGCACTGGGCTCAACCAGAATATGGACGTGCCGTCTACATTGCTCCCCACCAAGAGCAGATTGACGTCCGTCTGCAGGACTGGCAAAAACGACTAGGTCATCTCCGTGGCGGCAAGGATATAGTCAAGTTGACTGGTGAGACAGCGACCGATCTCAAGCTCCTCGAAAAGGGAGATCTGATCTTGGCCACACCTGCGCAGTGGGATGTCCTGTCAAGACAGTGGCAGCGTCGAAAGAACATCCTGACGGTGGAGCTTTTCATTGCGGATGAGCTTCACCTTCTCGGTGGTCAAGCTGGATACATCTACGAGATCATCGTATCGCGTATGCACTACATCAGAACTCAAGCTGAACTCGATATGCGAATCATTGGTCTCAGTGTTTCATTGGCAGATGCAAGAGATCTTGCAGAGTGGATTGATGCCAAGAAGAAGGACACTTACAACTTCAGCCCTCATGCTCGACCAGTGCCGCTGGAGCTTCGAATCCAGTCCTTCGCGATTCCCCACTTTCCTTCTCTCATGCTTGCCATGGCAAAGCCCACGTACCTGGCCATTACGGAGATGTCTGCTGGTCAGCCAGCCATGGTCTTTGTTCCCAGTCGGAAACAGACCAGATCCACCGCCCGAGACATCCTCGCCACGTGCCTGGCTGACGATGATGAAGATCGGTTCCTCCACGTCGAGGTCGAACAGCTCCGACCCTTGCTTGAGCGCATTCATGAAGAGGCTCTGGCTGAGGCACTGTCCCATGGTGTTGGTTACTACCACGAAGCACTCAGTCAGAGTGACAAGAGAATTGTGAAGCATCTGTATAACCAAGGTGCTATTCAAATCCTCGTGGCATCCCGAGATGTTTGCTGGGAACTTGATTGCACAGCACACCTCGTAGTCGTCATGGGCACCCAATACTTTGAAGGTCGTGAGCACCGCTACATCGATTACCCACTCAGCGAGGTTCTGCAAATGTTCGGCAAGGCTCTGAAACCGTCGAGGGATGGTCGAGCCCGTGGTGTACTCATGGTCCCAGGCACTCGCCGCGAGTACTTCAAGAAGTTCCTCAACGAGGCTTTGCCTGTTGAGTCGCATCTCCAAAACTATGTCCACGATGCCTTTGTCACCGAAGTCAGCACCAAGATGATTGAGTCCGGAGAGGATGCGATCAACTGGACAACATTTACGTACTTTTACCGTCGCCTGTTGGCCAACCCAAGTTACTACAGCTTGCCTAGCAAAGATCCTGATGCTCTGAACGCATACCTCTCTGATCTGGTGGAAACTACCCTCAAGGAACTGACCGAGTCAAAGATCATCGACTTTGATGAGGACGATGGCTCAGTCGCCCCGCAGAATGCAGCCATGATTGCTGCATACTACAACATCTCGTACATCACCATGCAGACATTCCTCTTGTCGCTCAGTCAAAAGACGAAGCTCAAGGGAATCTTGGAGATTGTGACTTCAGCCACCGAGTTCGAATCCATCCAGATCCGGCGTCACGAAGAAACTCTGCTGCGACGCATCTATGATCGTGTGCCAGTGAAGATGGCAGAGCCTGTTTACGACTCACCACACTTCAAGGCATTCGTTCTGTTGCAGGCTCACTTCACGCGGATGCAATTGCCGATTGATCTTGCCAAAGATCAAGAGATTATCATCTCGAAGGTGCTCAGCCTCCTGAGTGCAACGGTCGACGTTCTCTCCTCCGAAGGTTACCTCAACGCCATGAACGCCATGGAAATGTCGCAGATGGTTGTTCAGGCCATGTGGGATCGGGATAGCCCGTTGAAGCAAATCCCTCACTTCACTCCAGACGTCGTCAAGGTGGCGAATGACTTCAAGTATGTTGACGCGAATTCTTTCAAACATGACGATACTAACAAGTTCCACAGAATCAAGGACATCTACGACTTCATGGAGTCTATGAATCCCGAGGAGAACCCTGACTACGCCAATCTCGTCAAGCGTCTGGGCCTGTCACAGAAGCAGCTGGCTGAGGCGGCCAACTTCACGAACAACAAGTATCCAGACATTTCGCTCAACTTTGAGCTCGTGGATGAGGATGATATTCGAGCAGGCGAACCGGCGTATCTGAATGTACAGATTGACCGAGAGGTGGAAGAGGACGAAGAAGTAGACACAACGGTCCATGCGCCCTTCTACCCGGCAAAGAAGCTGGAGAACTGGTGGCTGGTTGTTGGCGAAGAGAGCAGCAAGACATTGCTTGCCATCAAGCGTGTCACGATTGGACGGCAGTTGAAGGTCAAACTCGAATACACCGTGCCAACACCTGGAAAGCACGACCTGAAGCTTTTCTTGATGAGCGACAGCTACGCTGGAGTCGATCAGGAGCCAGAATTCTCGGTCACCGCGGGCGAGAGCATGGACGTCGATAGCGACGAGGAGGACGAGGAAGACGAAGAGTAATAGTAGATACAAGATTTGGCGTTCAAGGTTATTGTGTCAAAAGGTGCGAACAAAATGCTTTGACTGTACATTACGCTTACTGCATACAAATAGCAAGGGCCTCTTACTTAGTCTGGGGACTATGAGAAATTCACATATTTCACAAAATGACTTGTTCTTATTGGGCCTGCCAAACATTGAAGGATACATTGTTCACGAGGGCCCTCTTGTGGAATGCTGGCGCCATGTCTTGCCCTCCGATCTCTGCCACTGGTCTGGAAACGCTGCCACTGGAGTCATGAATTTCAGGCAACAAGCTGGAAATGGCTCAAATTTCGCCAGTCTGGAGGTCTGGACTAGAGCTTGAGTTGCTCTGCCAAAATTGGAGTTGTACCGACTTGTCGTGGAGGAGATGGAGTTTGGCGGGTGTTTTGTGAAACTCAAGGCCAGGGGTTGACTTGAGTATGCAATGAGGGCGTGCTTGAGATGAAAGGCCCATGTTGGCAGAGGTGCTCTGGCGGAATCTCATGGAAGTTGCCAATGAAAGCGGAAATTGAGCCTGCCGTCACGCAAGGGCCAAGGACAGGCAGGACTGTCAGGATGGGGTCCTTGGCCGATAAGGTCTCATCAGTTGGTCGGCGCACTCCTTCCGGAGGAACACTTGGTCTGTTGTTAGTCAGGCGAATCAGTCAGTCAATGAGATGGAACAGACAGTCCCTGTTGTGCCCGAGGCCAACATCAGCACACGTGACCTGGATACTTTTTTTTGGTTTCCCATTCATTTTATTTTGATTTTTTTCGTGTCTTTCCAACCACTAAGGGAGATGGATCGGATGCAGTGTGGAAGCACACAGCGTCTATCAAAAGTCTCCAGCCAGCCAGGAGGAGTATTCCTTGGCCGCTGAGCCTTTTTGTTCCCCCCAAATGTGATTGACCCTGGGAAACCTTGAACCTCTGGTGTTAATTTTCTTCTTCTCCCTTCTATCACACCCTTCCCAAATCTGTCCGACTTTTTCGTCATCACATCAGCCAAAAAAACATACACGACCAAAAAAGTGGCAACTCAATTGCGGCGGAGCTTTTCTTCTCTTTCGTGTGCATTCCCCTCATATTGTCGTGTGTCTTTGTTTGTTTCTTGTTTCATCAATTCATCAACATCAGATAGAAGAAGAGTGCGCATCCCAGTTGAACGTGTGATTGATTGATTGACTGATTGATTGGCAACTGCCAACAATAAGAGTCAAAAAAAGAGGTTGGAACGAACTGCTCTCTCGCTCACCCGCCCTGTCTATTTGCCTGTCTTTCCGTGTACTTGTCTGTCAATCTGTCTGTCTAGCTGTATGTGTCGGGTGTTTCTGTTTTTCTGCCCTGTCTGCCTGTCTGTCTATCTGCCTGGCCTGGCCTGTCTACGCTTCATTGAGTCTGGTTAGGTTGCCGACCCGACGTTGCCCAGCTGGGTAGTTCCAGAAGCGTAATAGTAGCATCAATCCAATAGTACTTAGTGTTGTCAGACCACCCCCAATCCCATCAAAATCGGCGGCGCGTCACAGCCAGCAAGCAGCAGCAGCTCTAAGCACTTTCAATTTACGACCGACTATTTTTCCCTGCCTGACCCGCAAGGAAACGAAACGGACCCCCCCAGTCAAACCAGTCAAAGTCTCGTCTAAGCAGTAACACGCTTTTCGAGCTTCAACACAATAGTGGAACCCTCCATCTTTCTCTTCAATTCGCGTCCTGCGAGCGTCGAGCGTCAAAACCAAAATCTCTACTCCACATCCACGCAACATCCTTTCCCGTTGCCAGCAACCACCAAGATTTCATCATCAAAACACACCTCCATCGCATACCATTTTCTACTTTCAAATTGTCGCGTCCATTGTCACTCCCCATCATCATGTCTGACGAAGTCGCCGCTCCCATTGAGCAAAAGGCGCCAGAGACTTCCGAGACCAACGCGCCTGCTGTCGCCGCTGCTTCCTCGGATGCCGCTGCTGCTGCGCCCGCTGACGCGAAGTCTAGCGATGCGCCCCCTGCCGCCGAGGACAAGGACAACAAGACTGCTGCTGACTCAGGTAAGTTCCGTCCTTTCTTGTGCATTCAAGCACCTTTTCTTCACATTCATCACGCACACAAGCTTACAATTGCATCTCTATCTAGCAGAATCCAAAACCACAGCAGACAACGAGAAGCCTGCTGCTGACTCGGACGTTGAGATGAAAGATACACTTGCGGTCCGCGCCGCCGACAAGAAGGATGGCGAGGAGAGCGCAGCACAGGCAGCCGAGCAGGACAACTCTGCCGACGATGCCGCTGCACCAGAGGACAAGCCTGCCGAGGACGCCGCTGTCGCCGCCACTACCTCGACACCCGCAAATAAGAACCGACGGAAGTCAGCTGTGGCAAGCACAGGCAAAAAGCTGAACAAGAAGCAATCAAAAGCCAAGATCCAGCATCTCGATGCTAAGCCAGGCGACCACTTCTTTGCCAGACTCAAGGGTTTTCCACCATGGCCCGTCATTGTTTGCGACCAGGAGATGCTACCCCAGACCATGATCAGGTCGCGACCTGTAACGGCTATTCAAGAGGATGGCAAGTACCGTGAGGATTACGCCGACGGAGGCAAGAAGGTTGGCGACAGAACATATGCAGTAATGTACCTGCAAACCAATGAATTGTAAGTTGGCACTTTGGTCATCGCGTCGCCGCTGCGGCCGGTCACGAAACGCGCCGGTTGGGCATTATTTGGTTCATGACTAACTTGAAGACTAGCTCATGGACGCGAAACACGGATCTCGATGACCTCGATTTCGACACCGTTGCTGATCTCGTGACCCCCAAGATGCGCAAGGACCTCGCTGCCGCGCATCAACTCGCCGCCGAACAGAACAGCCTCGAAGATTACAAGCGCGTTTTGGTGGAATTCCAGGAGGCCAAGCTGGCCGAACAGGAAGCCAAGGCCGCTCGCGCTCGCGCCAAGAAGGAGAAGACCACCAAGAAGAGTGAGCCCAAGGTTATCGAAGAGGAAGAGGATGTAGACATGCCCGACGCTTCGGCTCAGGAGAGTGAGGGATCAGAGAAGAAGAAGGCTACGAAGAAGCGCAAGGCGGAGGAAGAGAATGCTGTTAGTATCCCTTTCCATCATTGCTTGAGTGTGCATTTGAACTGACCCGGATCAACAGACTCCCCAGCGCTCTGACTCTGTCAAGAAGCCCAAGATCAAGCTGACTAGCTCTTCTACGCCCAAGGCCGCCACCAACGGTGCTTCATCGCCAAAGGAACCAGCAGCAAAGGTTCCCAAGGCCAAATCCAAGAGCAAGCCTGCCAAGGACGCTGATGGCGAGAAGCCCAAGAAGGAGTCTGCCCCCAAGGAGCCAGAGCTGACGCCGGAGGAGAAGCAGGACCGTAAGAAGGTACGTCTTTACAAGCTTGTTGCTACTGCGCTCTGCTTGGGAAATCGATTTGCTAACTACAAGCTACAGAAAGAAATTTTGTTCTTGCGCCACCGACTGCAGAAAGGCCTCATCCCTCGCGAGGGCCCAATTAAAGAGTCAGATATGCAGAGCATGTCCGACTTCTTGGTCAAGTTGGAAGGATTCCCAGATCTGGAAGCTGGCATCATTCGTGCCACCAAGATCAACAAGGTTCTGAAGGCGATCCTGAAGATCCCCGAGATCCCCAAGGAGGCCGAGCACAACTTCAAGCCAAGATCGCAGGCACTCCTCGACAAGTGGAATGGAATCCTGGCCGCAGATCCGCTCCCTGCAGAGTCTGGCACTCCGGCTAACGGTGTGAACGGCACATCTGGAGAGGCTGCCAAGGAGGCCCAGGAGCCCACCAACGGAGTCAACGGTGATGCAGCAGCTTCCAAGGAAACTTCCAAGGAAGAGAAGAGCGAGGCCAAGAAGGAGGGCAGTGAAGCTTCGAAGAGCGAGACCAAGGCCGATTCGGCCGCAGTTGAGGAGAAGCCAACCGAAGAGGTAAGTGTCATCAGTCACAGCTGCCCAAAAAGCAATACTAACTAACGACGACAGAAGGCATCCTCGGCTGAGCCTTCAGCTGTGGAGTCGGCAGCCTAGACGGCAAGCCGGTTTCCAAAGCGAACAAGGACGCGTTCAAGGAGATGGCTGGGTCAATAGTCAGTTCCAGGCGCAAGTACTTGAGTCCTGCTGCGCAAAAGGGATACCCCAATGCAGTCGGTATGAGTTTTGTTAGAAGATACGCACATAAATTCTGTGCCTTTGGGGTTTTGAGGTGGATTCCATCATGTATAATAGCGATTCTTCCTCGGGTGTTTCACAAAACGAGCAATCACGCAGCAAGCTCATCAGTCTGAGTCTGGGTGCTGGAAGGACGCAGTCTAGTCAGAGTTGGGAGCGGATATGAATCCCCCATGCCAGCAGGTGTTGTACGAGCTACTCATGGGAAATCGAGAGCCACTTCACAAACCTGCAGGGAGGGTCACAAGATAGCAGAGACTGCCGAGGCCAGGTGGCAACACTGCTAGAGACGGACCAACTTGGTAACGGTGGAAATCTGACTTGTTGAGGGAGAGAAATGGTTGTATGGGTTGCTCAGGCGTACTTTTGCGGAAAGTCTCTCTTCGGAAGTTTGTTTAGTTTGGCAATAGTCAAAAGGTTTTTCGCAGAGTAAAAAAGAGAGAAAACAATTGCCTATGTTTTTCATTTAGCTATGATAATTCTCACAAAGCGATATTACAAATGAGCAGTGAGTTGTATATACCTAATCATGTTCAAATAATCTTCTCTTGTGTTAGTGAGCATGAACGCGGTAACATGTCAGGTAACAAGAGACTCTGTTGCCCAAGCTAATACTGCTCAGTAACTCGAGTCAGGCAACTAAGCACTTGAGGTAGAAGCACCTTAAGGTATCCAGGTATGGAGCTTGGGCCAATTGGCGACAGCTCGGCGGGTGCCCACGTCATTCAAGTCAGCGCCTGGAAGCTCCCCCCAAAGCACCACTGACGGACCAGACGGGGCACGCGCATGGAAGCCAATAGCGCGGCGACTTTCCCATCTTGTTCATGCCTAGGTCAGGTAGATTGTCTGGCGCAATCGTTTCGGTGACCTTCTCTTGGCCACATTCACATTTCAAACCGACACCACAAACGAAACAGACATTGCCCACGAGGAACAGACAGATTTGAGAAAGTGCTTTCTCATGCGCACTCGTCTTCGTTCCTTCCGGACCATCCTTGCAGCTGCGCAATCAGCATAACTTTGCACGCTTCCAGATATTACAACCACTTTCGCCCCTCCAACACCTATTCGTTCCCCCACCTCATACCTAATCAGTTCACAACCGACAACTGCCCAGCATGCTGTTACGACTACGGGGGCCTGATGGCATGAAGAGGGTCACGGTCGAGCCTAGTGATACCTTTGGCGACCTAGGCCGCCTGGTGAGTGACCTTTGAGTCGTCCGAAGTGTGAGCATGGAGCTGATTTTACTGTGAATAGCTGGTCCAGGAGCTACCTCCGACCGTCGTTCCTGAATCCATCGCCATGTCTAATACGCCGTCGGGTGGCGAGCGGAAACGACTGGTCGAAATCGCCAAGTTCAAGCTCAGCCAGATTGGTCTCAAGCATGGTGATCTCATCTTCCTGACCTACGACCACAAGAGCGACACAGCAAACGGCGAGACCGATTCCAATGGCGCTGTTCCCGCCGCTTCGAACAGACTCAACGGCAAGCCTATTCTGCCGACTGAAGACATTCCCATAAAGCCAATCTCGATAGGAAAGGAGCCGACACTCATTAGAAACCCGTGGGAGGTGGTAAAGCAGTCAGCCCTGGATGATCGCTTGGACAAGAAGGATGGCAAGATCCCGAGAGGACGCGACAAGATGTGCAAGCACGGACCGAAGGGCATGTGCGACTACTGCATGCCTCTGGATCCCTTCAACCCGCAGTATCTCGCCGATAAGAAGATCAAATATCTATCGTTCCACTCCTACCTTCGCAAGATCAACTCCGCCACCAACAAGCCCGAGCTCGGCAGCTCCTTCATTCCGCCTTTGAAGGAGCCCTACTTCCGAGTCAAGAAAGATTGCCCGTCTGGCCACCCAGCCTGGCCCGAGGGTATCTGCACAAAGTGCCAACCGAGCTCCATCATCTTGCAGCCGCAGACATGGCGTGCCGTGGACCACGTCGAGTTCGCCGAGTTCGACCTGGTAAATTCATTCATCGATGCCTGGCGAAAGACTGGCGCTCAAAGAGTCGGACTTCTCTACGGCCATTATGAGGAATATGCCGAGGTCCCACTAGGTGTGAAAGCTGTAGTGGAAGCTATTTATGAGGTGCCGCAGGTGGATGAGGCCGACGGTGTCTCATTGAACCCCTTTGATACTGAGCACGAAATCACTGCCGTCGCAAAACTATGTGGCCTCGAGCCTGTGGGTACTATTTTCACCGACTTGCTAGACTCGGGTGTCGGCGACGGCTCGGTTGTTTGCAAGAGACATGCAGACTCATACAATCTCTCTTCACTCGAGGTGTGCTATGCTGCTAGACTTCAAGCACAACACCCAAAGCCCACAAAGTGGAGCGATACTGGCATTTATGGTTCCAATTTTGTCACTTGCATTATCTCAGGTGACGAGACTGGTCAGATTGCCATCTCCGCCTACCAGGCCTCGCTCGAGGCTGTAGAAATGGTTCGCGCAAATATCATCGAGCCCTCGGCCGATCCTACCGTCATGCTTGTACAGGAAGAGGAGGAAGAGGACGGCTCCAAGAGCCGTTCAAGATTCATACCCGAGGTCTTCTTCCGCAAGATCAATGAGTATAACGCCAATGTGCAGGAAAATGCAAAGCCAGCCTTCCCTGTCGAATACTTATATGTCACCTTGACTCACGGCTTTCCTACCGAGCCCAAGCCCTTGTTCAAGGACTCAAAAGCAAGCCCTTTCCCCATTGAAAACCGTGAGGTTATGGGCGAGACACAGCAGCCCAGTGCTGTGGCCAAGGCTCTCAAGACCAAGGATGGCCAACAAAAGCTTTCCGATTTCCACCTGTTGTGCTTCATTCACAACATGGGCGTGCTATCAAAGGTATGACTGTAAATTTTCGGATATTTCTGTTGCGGCTGACTTACCATTCATAGGACGAGGAAGCTCTTTTGTGCCGTGTGGCTACAAAGCACGACCTTGCCGACACGTACCAACTCTTCTCGATGCCCGGATGGCAGACGCTGGAGGCCATCATACAATCTTCCGGTGAGAGCATTCCCAAGCATACTTTGAAACGTCCTCGTTCGCCCAGTGGAAACGGGGCCCAACTTGTCAATTCTGATAATCCAGCAAACCCTGGTGAATCTTCTGCTCAGACGAGTGACGGTATTGCAACCTCTTCCAACGATGAACCAGACGCTAAGCGTTTTGCTGCCCTTAGGTTGAGCGGTAATCGCCAACAAGATGGGAGGAATCGCCCAAGTCCTGCGCCCGCTCCCGGTACCGCCCAAAGAAGGTCAAATTCAAGGTTCGAATCGTCCCAACCATAACAACTGCCCTAGATCTACCGCGACTGTTTCCGAGAGCCTGAGTTGTGATTTCAGGAGACAGCATACATGGCTCAGTCAACTGCATAGATAAAATCTCAAGCAATCATCTGTTCGCGTGAAATTGCGACGGAGAAATTGGCATGGCAAAGCATTAGGTGTTGAGGCGTTGGGAAGGAGCATTTGGCTAGAGCAACTCTGGCTTTGAGAATCCCATCATGGTCGAGGAACTGATAGATGTTCATTGACAAGGCCCAAGAGGACTCGACTCTTACTATAGAAGCCACGAGTTGTGACTGTAATCACTAAGACTGGCAACATGAGAGGCAGATGAACATGATATGTCCATAAGATCAAGAGTGTTCAAGCAATATCCTACGATAAATGTTGTGCTTGTATAGGTGACCGCTGTTTTCTCCTCACCAACTGAGCCAGGTTCGTAAACGATTTAGTCTTGAGGCACCATTATGAACTTGACATCCATCAACCACTCCTCCTTCTGATTACGCAGAAGCAGCTGAACTGGCACTCGTACGTAGAGTCACGAAGCTGTAGTTCAGAAATGCTTGAGGATGCTCGTCGTTCCACCGGCCCGCTCCGACTTGGCATCATCGGTCATGATGGACGTTGTACTGTCGTCCTGCTCATTGCCTATTCGTCCTGTGTTTCTTGTTTGTACCAATTATGGGGACCTATCTTTGCGTTATGGCCCTTTGCTGTCCACAACTTTGTCCAGTATGCGATGTCTAACTCCATCCAGCTCGAGCTTCTCGATTGGCGTGGGGACGTAACGAAGACACTATAGGTATGCACGAATACCTGGCCATGGGGACCTGCAAGTTGCGATCTCCCGAAACGAGATCCCGTGAGCCTCGCAGCGACTGGACAAAAGTGCACTCCAAAAGGGCATGGAGACTTGCACCCTGAACACGAAATATGGGTTACCAATGTTGCATTTCCCGGGTAAAGAGGAATGCAACGTCGCATACATGAAGCATATACGAGGGTAACGCGAAAAAGAAAACACGCCCATCAGATATGCTTGCAAACATATCGACATTCTTGGCGTTTCTCTATGTGGTCTCCATGTATAGAAATAGGAGCTCTTCCTACCAACCGTCAGTCCACAACAACTTTCCCTCATCCCACAATTCGTCAAACAATCGTTTAAACCGAGTCCGATACAATGATGGCACTGTCAGTATTCGTCGCAATGCTGGCTTCAGCAACGACGTTGACGACGGACTTGTTCACCGAGACCATCACCATCTCTGACTTTGGCTACCGAGGCAATAATGCCGGAAAATCGCAATTATTCTTCTCGCTGTCGACCACCGCCAGCGGCGATGACAGCAATGCGGTAGTACGCTGTACCGTGGCGGGCTATGATGTGCCCGGAACGGGATATCCTTGCGATGATGCCGATTTTACCTTTGACGTCTTGACGCCGACGGGGTCCGAGTTGCGCTTGCATCATGATATTGATGAGTGAGTTTACATTTCTGTCTTTTCCATTCTCATTCCACGGCAAGAATATCAAGATGCAGGAGACTTATCTGAGCGTTGCTGTGGGTTGAATAGCACGATGCTTTTGGGTGACTTTGTTATACGTATGAATGGGCCGCTTCCGACGATCCTGGATCAGGTTGGGAATTCAACGGGCGTCCTGACGCCTGCCGACAGTGATAAGGAATCTGGTGGCAAAGAAGATAGTGTCATGAGGGCTGCGTAACTATGTGAGTGCGCAATTCTACGCCCATCAGACGCAACTCCGACTCGATGAAAATCGAATTTGGTTTTGCGCCCTAGTATTGTCGCTCTATACTATGCTGGCCGGTGTTCATAAAATTGCTGCAGCTGATGTACAGGCCTTAAGTGGACGAGCCTGCAGTCGCACATTCATAGAGTCACTCACGGACAGAGTAATCAATGCATAGAAAAATGAATGTTCTATTGTCTGGCTGAATGATGCCAATCTTTGATGCTGGAAATGTGGCTCGCTCAGTTACTTCATTGGGTTCAAATTCACAACCGAGCAGCAATTGCTGCAGCGCTTACCGCGACTCTGCTCAGACGAGATTGGTCAGAATAGCTGCATTCACCAAGCCACATTCCAGCTCTGTCCCCGAACGCCCGCCCGCGGTGGCGTATTCATCAAACTTAGTTCGCCAAGGCAGCCCGCCTGACAGCTGAAAAACTCGAGCATTCTCCTCCTGGAAAAGGGTTTCATTTTGCTCCAAGCGCAACAACTGCTATCATACGCTGTCTGTTACGTTGCGAGCAGATTTGACTTACTCCAGATGGCCGACGGCCTGTCTATCGCTGCTTCGGTAGCTGGACTGGTCTCTCTTGGCTTTCAGGTCTGCAGCGGCATTACCACATATCTCGACGGCCTCAAATGTCGCGCAGAAGAGCTCGAGTCTGCAAGGAAATATGAGCAGAGCCTCAGAGCTTCAATACAGGCCATTGGGGACATCTCCCCTGACTTAATTGTCCATCATCAGAAGTCATCTGCGGCCGTCGCGACATGCATACGACCATGCAATGACGAGCTGAAAGCCTTAGAATGTCTCGTGGCTGGACTATGCGATGATAAGACAGGTCACCTCAGTCTGCTGGATAAAGCCAAGGCGTCCAAGAAACGATTGACATATGCGTTCGATCGACCAAAATTGAGTCACTTACAAACAAAGGTTGGCCAAGCCATCCAAGGCTTGCAGCTTGCTCTGCAAATATTGGGACTGCAAGTACCGCTTCATGAATGAACTCCAATAGAAGGGACAATATATTCATATTGAGAGCAGGGAAGAGTCTATCTCACACGGACGGACACTGCGCGCGATTGCATCTACTTCGAAAAACACGGCCGCCGAGATTGTCGCCACAAGAGCCGATGTTACTGCACTCGCGGACGATGTGTCCACTCTTCGCAACGATGCGCCATTTATCCGAGCAGCCATGGACAACATTCGCCCATCTCTGCTTGACCTTGGACAAACAGTAAAGCAGTCGGTGCAGGGAATACAAGTAGTTCGAGAGGATACAAATCGTACAGGTCACATACTCGTAACAGAAATGCAACTTATGAGAGATCAGCTTGCCGCACTACAAAGCCAAAGCACCATCAACCAGCGCGCTACGAAGACGCTTCTGCACCTTGCGCAGCAGGACCAGGCAAGTCATCTTAACACCCAAATCCGATGCGTTTGACACAACATCATTTGACAATTGCGAACAGAGGAGACTATTGAATCAAATGATATCGAGGCCCAGTTACCTCGAGGAAATCACCGAAACGTGCTTTGACATAGGCACATCGGCACGGGACTCATGGAATGTCGATCGGAGTCAATTGTCTATTCTCAAAACGACCTCAAGGAACCATTGGTCACCCGATTTTGTACCGCTATTGCGCTCTGGTCGAAAATGCACTTGTCGCCCACGGCAAAGACTCCAACGTAAACAAGTTGCGTGGTCTGGATTGTTGCTTTTTCAGGACAAGATATACTCCGAGAAACATTTTCCGACTTGCGAACTTTGGCAAGGTACGAAAGCCACTGAACAAAAATGGGGCTTGAGGCAGGTCGGGCTTGGCTGGCTTGCACAGAAGGCCATTGAGATCACATTTTCCTGCAAATCTGGTGCGGGCGGTGCGAGCTTTGGTCCAAATTTCACCTACTATCCTACTGTGGACCAACGCACTGCACCTGCTTTCCAGATCGTCAAGGTTATGCATGATCGGATGGACTATCTCATTGATCAAAAACCAACGAATCTCTCTTCTTGGCAGAGTTTTCTCGACAGAGGTCTCCAAGATCTCGAAATGCTTTTCCAAGAGGGCAGGGCATCGCCAAATGATATGAACAGCTACAACCAGACATTGATATTTCCCCTCATGTCTCTCGTAAGTCGACTCATGTGACTAATCCGGGAAAGCTTCGAATTTAATTGACCACAGATTTGGGATCTCCTCGTATCGGAAGATGAAGTCGATGATCCGGACCAAAATAGAAACATCACTTTAGCATTTCTCCAAGGCATCATACGCCTCGGAATTCCATCAAACATTTATGATATTGATGGCTCGTGAGTCGTCACATCTCGCCTATTGATATATATTTGCGCTCATATGAACTCAGGTCGCCGATCGATGTATTAACACGGACTTTCCACATATCGTCTGCCGAGGCTGTGGACATTTTCTTCGGTCAAGCTGACGAAGTACCCGCAATGGCTGTCTCTCAAGAAAACTCATTTCGGCCTTACGGTACCTATGACATACCTCTTGCTTCAGTCGACATTCAAAGAGAGTCCCAGATTATCGCAGAAGGTAAAGACTCTTCCGGAGGAGCAATGTAGTTTCCACATGTGTCTAATGTAGCATGAGTAGCATACGGCTGCGACGCCTTGAGCCAAGCTGTCCTCGGCGATGATAATAAGGAAGTCGAAAGAGTACTCCAAAAACACCACGCCAGTATCATGGAGGTTAACTGCTGGGGTCAAACTCCATTGCATCTAAGTGCCAGTCGACCAGCTATGTTACAAGTGCTATTACGGGCGTGTAGTCCGACTCAACTGGATAAGCTCGACAATAGTGGACTCACCGCATTCCATTATGCGTTTTTGTCAGGTTACATGTTTTGCAAAGAAACCTCCGGTAACCGGACGCCCTGTCACAGATGTCATTGTGCCAGACCAATGAAAATGATACTCAAGGCTGACTGTGCAGTTGACATTGGTTTTCTGAAGGATTACGGAAACTATCCACTCACACGAAGGTGCCAAAAAAGTCTGACCAGAGGCTTGAAAGACCGCCGAGAAAGATTAAAGCATTTGGCCTTGAAGAGCCTTTCAGGCTCCGATATCATTGCATTAAACCTGGAAAGCGGATGCGTGCTCGATGCTCAGACAGCGGTCGTCCTTGAACTTCTTGAGGCGAAAAGAGTTCAAGTCCCTCATGCCTTAAGACTCCTTCCACAACAGACCCTTGTCAAAGCCAATGAGTATCCTGGTGTTTCCGTATATTATTGCCTCAGAAGTGTTCTGGATGCTGATCGCTTCTGGGCTCATGGCTTCAGAGACATTGACAGGTTCAACGGACACTTTGATGAAGAGCGTGGAGACGGATTGCCGCCCATTGCAACCGCCAATAATGGCAAAATTATCATGTGGCTCTTCAATCACGGCGCCGACCTTTTCAGAGAGCTGAACCCAACAAATGATTGTGCCGATCGTGAAGCGCTTTGCGTAAGGGCTGCACATTTCGTTTATCGACATCTTGGCTACTGGCTACGCTTTCGAGACATCTCCACATACCCATACTTTTCCTCTCCTCTAGACACAACAGTTTTACCTGTCGGTCTGTATGACAATTGCGAGTGCAGTTGCTCGAATCAGGGCTGCACGCCATTTCTCATGATGGTGAAAGCCATGGACGGCACAGAGACAAGGCGTTCGTCCATCATGCCTTTCATTGACACTTTCTTGGGCTATATCGAGTGGTCTTCGTATGGTTTCACGAGGAACGATTTCAAGGCGGCTGTTCGATATTTCACGTTCACGGCGTTGGAAATGAGCCACACATGTTTCCACAAGCCTGGGGATTATACATTCACTTGTTCTGTAACAGTCGAAATGTGTGAGGACGCCATGCATATTCGGGACGAGCAGGCCGGCACGATCGAGCTGCTCGAGGTTATACTTTTCGATCTCGATGCGGACCTCGACGCCATGATGGAGGATGGAGATCACTTTGATATACGGGTATTCTTGACAGATCATTGGTTGGTGCGAGTGGAGAAAGAAATTGAAAGAATCTCTGGCCACGAACTTTCAGAAGACTTCAAGCAAGAAACGGAAGCGTTTGGTGTTGTTTGGAGCGAGACTGCCAGGGAGACAGACTCGAACTCCCAGGATGATCGTCGCGATACATTACAATATTGGCTGGATGCTATCGATCGCGCTGCACAGAGCTAAACTCACAATGTAAGCCCCGAAAAAGCTACGGTAGAATTCAAAATAAACATCAGGAATTGTTGATCATATTATGCGTCTTGTATCTTTAGACTAGCCCCAGCACAGTATCAAGTCGCAGTGGCATAGATCTGTTCAAAGAATCGCAAGTCTCAGCAGCGATGCCCAGTATTCCAAGACTGGGAGTTATAACAACAGAATTAGGAACAAAGTAGCCGGTGGACGAGACAGCCAAAGCCAATTGGTAGAAGCCAGTGCGATTGCGCGAGCGATCTTTTGATACTCGGAGGTTATCGTCTCCCAGAACCTGTCATTGGATTGTGGCCATTTGCTTCCAGATGCTCATCTTCTTCTCGCCGTGTTTCTTCTCCTCTGCGTCATTCTGTGCTCTTCTCTGTTCCTGACGAGCCAACTTGGCTGTTGGATGGCCGCGTACCAAGGTTGTGGAGGTGTTGGTGACTGGCTTGGACTTGGTTAGCACCATGCGCGGCTTGCCCCTGTGCACCGAGCTCTCGACAGCCAGCTGCACCATGTTATAATTCCCTCCGTTCGAGTTGCCTGCCTTCATGAGTGCTGGTGAAATCATCAGCGTCGCATGTGTCGCCGTGCGCTCATCGAAGTTGTCGTTGGCGGCCTTCATAGTCGCGCTCTGAAACTCGATATCGTAGCGAGTGCGGCGGTCGGGTGCGCCGGGGTATTCGCAAAACCACCACGCCTTCTGTTGGGACAGGTCAATGTCTAGCTTGAGGGCGTCGATGACGAGTCCGGACAGATCGTTGCGCAGGCCGGATTCCCAGCCCTTGAGGAGGTACTTGATGTCTTTTTCAAGCTCCCCCACGATCGAATTCGCTTGCACCTTGACCTCTTCGTCGAGCGCATATGACGAGATGAGAGCTGCTGTTTGGCTTCTCCAGAGGTGAAAATTCGTATCCTCCCAATGTCCTCTAGAGACACTGTCAACTGCAAATACTGTCAGCTCGAAGTATGGAGGTTTGCCTATCAGATCATCTTACTCGTGGGCTTTAGCTTGTCATTTAGGTTGCCAGACCAGTATACCCAACTTGAGCAATTCCTCGAAGCAAAAATATAGCCAGAAAGCTTCTCCCAAATGACGGCCTGCACCATATCGATGCAGTCATTTGAAGTCCGCAGGAAAACTGTATACGTCGGGGTGATCTTTTTCAAAGCGGCCAGTTTTCCACGGTCATGACTCTCGTTTTGGATCCCCTGCTTTGATGGGACCACTATACGACTGGTAATGCAGCGACGTAAGGACCAGCACAGATTCTTCCATCTCAGAATGATCTCACTGTCTGGAAGCAGGCCAACTCCCGGGATGGTTGGCCTTACGCTTGGGATCACCTTTTCAGAGAGCTTGCGTTGGATAAAGTCCTTCGCCTGTTCGAGTTGATCTTCCAGCTCCTTTTCCCTTGCAGCCCGAGCAGTCTTTTCCAATTCAAGAAGCCGTGTCACATCCTTGATCGCCTTTTCCAGGTCGTCGATGTCGTTTCCGCGTTGAATTAGATCGCTTTCCAATTTAGAGCAGCTGTCGCAGATATTGTTGGTAACGGCGAAGCTCGTGTCACGTTTTTTGCTGTTGCTAGAGATAATGGCTGTCTGGTGACTTGATACCAGCCCTGTGGGCGTATACCGCCCTGAGAGGCCAGACGAGTGGTTCTCCGCATGAAATCTGCCTGGGCTCTTGTCCAGCTTGTCGTTATCATGCAATTCAGCGGCGTGTACAACCTCGGAACCCGCCTTGACCGAGTGGCTCGGATCACCGCGGACCAATGGCTTACGCATGAGATGGGCAGATGATGAATCTTGAGTTCTGAGCTGGTCTCTTGGCCAACTGTTTTGGGAGGCAAGGGATTGGATGGATCCTATCTCTGCCTGTCGATCCTGAGACCTCTCATCAACAGACAGGTATTGAGGATCAATCGAATCCGAAAGCGACCCCAAATGTCCGTCGCTCCTCATCTCCAAGATGTCGGGGCGCATCGCATCTGCATGGGGTTGTAGAACATGTCTGGCGCCATTGTGCCCATTTCCATCTGGGTCTGATGGAAGGGCCAACTTTCTTCCCTCTAGTGTAGGATCCGTTGTGCTTCCCTGAAGAGGCAAGCCTGCCCCTTCTCCGGTTGAGTCTTGGCCCAAATTCTCGTGATCGGATCGCATCTGAAGAGGATCAATCTCGTCGGAATTTAGCATGACACCAGAAGGGCCTGAATCGGCGTCGTTGGCGCTACCTCCTTTGAATTTGTTGCCCACCCTCCTCATCCTTTGTTTAAAAGAGCTTCCCGAGGAGTTTGATTCTATTACAGGACGTTGCCGGTCGGCGGTGCTATACCGTCGACTTGTCCCTCTGGTCAACTGGCTATTCATTTCCTTGTGACTATATGTTGTGAAAGACGTAGATAGAAATCCACTTGAACCCAGCATTTCATGAGTTTGGCTGTTGGGAGAGGACAGAGAGGAAGCCTGAGCCACAAACGAGAGCGGGTAGAGTGATGAGGAAATCTCCCTGCGCTTCCACACTTTTGGTACACTCACGGCGATGGCTTAGGTAGGTCAGTGAGAGTGGGGTCCGTAGCCTGCCGACCCATGTAACAAGCCAATATATCATATATTCATGCAGACTGGCGCACCCAGTGTTTCAATAAACTTCGCACGTGGATCAACCACTTATCGTATCACTTTTGTTGGGTCGTTCTAGACCAATTGCCTGTATTCAGATCTTGTCTATAGCCGGAACAAAGAGAACGAGTCAAGTTACTAACCGCCGAATGCCACAAACTTGACTATGGTCAATGTAATGCTCAGGACCGTCGCAAATACCGATATACCACTGACTACGAGTTTCTGGCGCTGCTCCTTGTCGAGGCGAAATTTCAACTCGTTTCCCACGCGGCTCTGCATTCGCTTCTTGGACTTATCCAGGTTCTCGATGACCCTGTGCAACTCCCTTTTCTCATCCTTGAGCTGCTTGACTTTCTCTGAGTTCCTTTCGTCCTCAGCTACGGCTAGCTCGTTCTCGATTTTGCTAGCACGTTCTCTCCATCTTTTGATATCCACGTCAAGCTGCTCGTTGATCCCAAGGCCAGCTGTTGTCTCGCTGATGACTTTCTGGTCATCTACAAGCTCGCGTTGAATATCGAGGACCACCTCACGCTCGCTGAAAGCAAGTTGCAGGATCAAAGACTCCGCAGCTTCTTTAGAGCCATCAAATTTAGCAACGATTGACCCTTTCTTCTGCATCGGACTCCAGTAATCATCAATCAACTCTTGTTCTCTTCTCAAATACTCGCCACGCTCGTAACTCGGCACTTTATTCCAGAAAGTAGTCACCAGCATCACGTTGGCAAGAGCTTCTTCCCCGCAAAGTGATCGAAATGTATCTAGGTGTGTCCTTGCGGACCCCCTCATCCTGTTGTCCTGGATTCGGTGTAGAAAGATGACTCCTTTGAGCGGAATCTTGGCTGCATACTGCGCAGCCAGAAACTCGGTGATTTCGGTAAAAACCTCCGACTCGGGGCGATGACTTTAACTGCCATCAACACAAAATTCCTCAAAAAGCAAGGAATAACGTACCTGTCATCAAAACCAGGAGTGTCAACAACAGTGATGGAATTCTGGCCTTCTTCATCTAGATGAATCTGAACGGCCTGAGGTCGGGATTGCACTGAAAACAGTCAGAGACCCAGGTGTTCCGCCAATAATTGAGACTGCTTCCAACTTACCTGACTTAAGTGTATGGCCAACCTCGACGGAGTTGGGCTTGAGGGCATTGATGAACGTGCTCTTGCCTACTCCCGTCTCACCCATCACCAGTATCATGCCGTGGTTGCTAGCCATATTCTTTATCGTTGGGCAGTGCAATTGGAGCTGATTTATTGCGCAATGTTGAAAGATCACGAGTGAGGGGAACGTCAAAGAGAACGGTTCGCACAGGAAATACGGACGAGGCTGGCACAGTGCGAACACAAACAACATTGATCACTAAGGAGCGCCGATGATGGTCGAGAACGGAACCATGAATATTTTGCACTTTAGAATACGAAAATTTTCAGCACCCCCTTGCTAGATATGATGCTTACAATTGGTTGTAGATTGACTAGAGGTATCAAGTGGCTGTCGAGGCTGACTCCAGCTGATGTCCATTCGCCGAGTACCCCTGCTCTAGTAGTGAATCCTAGGAGCAGCATGCAGGTCAGACTGCCACCGCAGCGGCTGCAATTTCAATATGAAACGTTCTTGCCGAGCCTGGCGACAAATCGGTTGCTGCAATTGGTTTGTGACTCCTCCAAGGTGCCATCGATAGCCTGCCTCAAGGTGCATATGGAGAAATGCCTCATTACACCAGCTCTGTTAGCCAGTCCAGCTGGACCTAAAAGGAGAATCCGCAGGCATGTTGTACAAGTAGGATCAGTTGATTGGGGGCTGCGACAGCCAATTGGCTTTGTCAACATAAGCGGCTCATAGCGCTTCACAGAGTCGATAGACACCCGACCAGTGTTGATTGGACTAGCTGGGATGCCGACATGCCTCTGCACTGATGATGGGGGACTCGAGATCCCTGAGATATCAGCCAAAACCCCAAAACTCCACGGATTCTTCTTGTTCTTTGCTACCCACTACTTATTGTTACCTAGTGAGACACCTGTCAACGAGCCCGGTCCCGTTGTCGTGAACACATACACGACCTACACAACATCACCACAAGCATGCCTGGTCCTGTATACGGTGACCTTATCGACCTAGCGGAGCTGCCAGGATCTCCCGTGATGCAGTTTCCATTTAATAATACATCCAGGAATGAGCGTCGAAGATCACCGACACCCGCTAAAGCGGCCGAGAGATTCATCGCGATAGGAATCGACTTTGGAACAACGTGAGTGATTGCCTGTCTGGTGTAAGGTTGGTAGGCATCTAATCTGGCCTAGATTCTCGGGTGTATCCTGGGCCTATTCAGAGGACCCCAACAATCTTCACGAAGTCAGCCACTGGCCATGCGTACAGGCGCAGAGTAAAGATGAGATCCAAGTGCCTACGCAGTACGATTTAGCCTCCAACAGCTTCGGCTACATGATACCGCGCGAAGCGCTGCCCATCAAATGGTTTAAGCTCCTCCTCCTGGAGGCCAAGGATACCAAGGAAGACATCAAGAATTCTGAACACCTGGTGGACGCTAAAAAGAAGCTGGCGGAGCGAGGCATGGATGTGGTGGAAGTCATCGCAGACTACCTGAGAAAGCTCTGGGACCACACTCTCAGCGAGATACAGACAGAACTCGATATAGAACTCTTGCCGTTCCGAGTCGCGATCACGATCCCCGCCATCTGGCCGCAGTATGCCCGTGTAAAGATGAGGCAAGCCGCTAAACAAGCCGGTATCCTGGCGCCTCGACCGATGATCGGAGAGACCATACTCAATCTTGTCGAAGAGCCCGAAGCTGCCGCTCTCGCCACCCTGTTCGAGAGGAAAAACTATCCCGAAATAGCTGTTAGTGCTTCGAGATCTATCTCGCCTTTAACTTATATTAATATCAATCTTGGCCAGGCTGGCGAAACCTTCATCGTGTGCGACTGTGGTGGTGGCACAGTGGTAAGTCGAATCTTCGAAAGAGACTGCATAGAAGTTAACATGCCATGAAGGACATCATCAGTTATAGGGTAAAGTCCATTGAACCTTTTCGCCTGGAGGAAGCTGCCAAGGGAGATGGTCAGTATTGCTCCTTGACGTAGAGATGTAGTTTTCGTACACCGTACTGACTGGCTCCCCAGGGAAGCTTTGTGGGGCCTTCTTGATCGACGAAGCCTTCGAACGTTGGATGCGGTTCAAGTCAGGCCTCAAGTTTGATAAGTGTCGAGCTCCCCAGACCGATTTCCGGATGTTTGTCAATGATGAGTGGGAATACACCCTGAAGCGTGCTTTTTCTGGGAATGATAGAAACCAAGATTTTCCTGTGCGACCACCAGCCCGTGCCTTCGGGACGGTCAAGCGGTGGCGTGGAAACAATGACAGCTATTCATTGAAGAGGTGAGTTTACCTTTGTCTCTCTAATTTCGTAGGCTAATGGTCTTTACAGTGGGGTGGTCGAGCACTTCTACGACAAAACAATGAGTGGTATTCAGGAACTGATAAGCGATCAAAAAAAGGAGATCACGCGAAAGCACGATCAAGGGCCAAAGGTTAGTTCACCATATACTTCTGCGACAACGTTTGCTGCTAATCTGTGAAAAGAAAATCCTCCTTGTTGGCGGGTTGGGCTCATCGAGATATATTTACAACACGCTGCAAGAGGTACATGAGAACGTGCTGCAACCGACTCGAGCGTGAGTCTATCAATCTTCCGGGCCACTTGTCTCCCATTTCTTGCTCACAGAACATCATAGGTGGTCCGTTGTAGCCCGTGGGGCCGTCATGGCAGTCCTTCGAAATACGTTTTCAAGCAAAGAGTTCGCGGGGACCACAGACATGAAAGTCAAGCAGGCTCTGCATCTGATGCCTGAGATATCTGCCAGGGTATCGAGATACCATTATGGAGTAGAGAATGGGATCCTTTTCTCCAAAGCGGACCCGCCCCCAGATAAATTCAGAGACAGAGTGACAACAACGCCAGATGGAAACAAGGAAGTCTGGAGAATGAATTGGTACCTGAAAAAGGTGTGTAAAATTGCCGAGGACTATCTCTAGAATTTTATTAAAACTGACATTTGAATTCAGGGTGACACGCTCGACAACAAGGATCCAGTTAGTTGCGAGTTTTTCCAATGGATCACCTCCGCATCCACCAAAACTTCGATGTTTTGCATTATGGAGAGTGATGCACCCCAAGCGCCGATTCGCAAAGACGACACGGTGAAGAAGCTTTGCAATATTGACTGCAAAATCGATGTGCCATTCGAGGATTTGAAGGTCATCAGGGGAAACGCCCGCCGGGTTGACAACATCAACCTTACCATGAGGTTTCAGGGAGAACCAGAATGGAGCATGACAATCGGTAGTAATACGACAGAACACCCTGTCAATGTTCAGTATGCTGGTAGTTCTATTGAGTAGACATTTCTCTGCAGATAGCGAAGACTAGAGTGGGGGTTTCTTGGTAGATAATAACCTGAGATTTACATTGTCATTCTTTGAGACGTGACGTAGTATGACCCAACGCAGATCACCTGCTTGGGTATATTAAATAGCTCTTCAGCGCATCTCTTTTGTAGCTCTACAGGATCTACTGAATCTACCTCTGTTGCGTCTACGATCACTTATTTCCCTTAGCCATTGGCTCAAGTGAGATATTTCTGAGACGGAATGTATTGACAATCACTGCTACTATCCCAGTCTTGCTGCCCGAGTACCGCGAAACCCAATCGTGGGACACGGGGCTATCCATGCCTCCACTGGACTTTACGCAAGATCATTCCTGACAAGCCCAATCAACGGCGAGACTCACGGCGGCGTATACGGTATTTCACTTTTATGGGGCAGGATCTAACACACAGCATGTACCCTTTGCAACAAAGTCATTCTGTTGATCCGTAAATCCCTTCCCAGTTAACTTCATAGTAGTGCGGTTGTCGTATTCGTTTCGAGATACGAATAAGGCAGCATCTCGGTTTCCTCCGGGCATGATCCATATTTCCGCCCCGCCACGGATGTGCGACTGCCGGCATGAGCAGGTCTTGGCGGCACATCTGACTTGGTTTTTTGTGCGGATAACAACGTCTCACTACAATCCAATGTGAATAAACAGTCTTAGGTAGAGGTTTGTGCATAATCGGCCGATTTATGCAGTATCAGTGGTTTTATAACGCTGTATAATTATAGATGAGGCGGTTGCATCCCTGTCACGACTAGCATACCTGTGGACACGACGATGCAATACCTTTTGGATACCCACAGATTAGTTGGCAGAGTTTGGGAGTAACGTCACTATCATGGGAAGGGATGATGATGTTCGGAATGCGAAACAGTGCGTACGGGAAGGCGGGCAACTAGTCGAGTCCGAGGAATGATGATTAAAGACAAATTTCCAAATAGCTATTGTATTGCGTTTTTCCTCTTTTCCCTACCTCTAAGTAAAAGAACAGAAGCCTTGTTATCCTCGGCGACCTTCGTCACCATGAACACACAACATCTATCAGTCGTGGAAACTATTCTCTTTAGTCAACCCTACGTGCAGCTTAGTATTGCTGCTGTCTTCTTGCTATTCCTCCGTTATGCTCTCAGCCAATCGGACGATATACCATTTATCAACCCGAAGAAATCATCAGAACTAACGGCATCACGACCCCGGAGTGCATTCTTGGCTCAAAGCAAAGAGATTCTATCTAAAGGACATGATTTGTATCCTGACCAACCATACCGAGCCAACACAGACTGGGGAGAAGTGCTGCTTCTGCCGCCATCACTGATCAATGAACTTCGAAGTGATCCACGGCTTGACTTCCTCGAAGTGGCGCAGGATGTGAGTTATCTTTTCTTAATATGAGTACAATGCTGACTTGCCACTTGTATCCTTGCAGGACAGTCATGCGTATGTACCAGGCTTTGAGCCTTTTAGGAGCGACCCAAAGATAACAGCAGTTGTTATGAAATATCTGACAAAAGCCCTTAGTAAGATATTAATCCAGATTTTCACATGCCGATCAGCTTGTTAATAAATGCTCCTAGCCAAAATAACGAAGAATTTATCTGACGAGGCCACCCTCGCACTACAAGAGTCATTCACTGACAGTCAAGGTAAGCATCGTACTCACGTGAACAAATTCAAGCCTTGAAATGTCCGCTGACATGCTCAGAATGGCACGAGATTCATATGGCCACGGCTTTTCTCAATCTTATCTCACGCTTATCTTCACGAGTCTTTATGGGCGAGACACTATGTCGCAATAAAGACTGGGTCGAAGTCTCGGCGAGATACACGACTCAAGCCTTCACCACCTCCGACGTGCTGCGGGAGTGGTCACGCCCATTCCGTCCTTTCGTGCACTGGTTCATCCCAGCTTGCAAGGAGACCCGCCGTCTGTTGGCAGAGGCCCGTCGAGTGCTTGAGCCATGTATCAAAGAGCGCGAAGACAAGAGCCGCGAGGCCTTGGCTCGTGGAGAGCCAATCGTCTACGACGATGCCCTTGCATGGTTCGAAAAAGAGTTCACAAAGGGTTATGACCCAGCAATTGCCCAGATCAGCCTGTCTCTTGTCGCAATTCATACCACTAGTGACTTGCTTCAGGTCACAGTGCTGAACATCGCCCGTCACCCGGAATTGTTTCAGGCTCTGCGAGAAGAAATTATCGACGTGCTCAAAACTCATGGCCTCACTAAACAAGCTTTACAGAACCTCAAGCTGCTCGACAGCACCATCAAGGAATCGCAAAGACTGAAACCGGTCTTGCTCGGTAAATATCTCCATCATTGCGTAGCTTGAACATGATTTTTATACTAACGGAACATCATGTAGTGACTTGGCGACGTGCTGCCTTGAAAGAGATACGTCTATCCAATGGTATCACCATTCGCAAGGGCCAAAGGATTGGAGTCTCCAATGCCCACATGTGGGACTCGGCCTACTACCAAGACCCCGAGAAGTTCGATGCCTACAGATTCCTCCGGATGAGGGAAAACCCAGCAGAGCAGAGTTCGGCACATCTGGTCAGCACAAGCGAGAAGCATCTCGGCTTCGGCCACGGCAGCCACGCATGTCCTGGCCGTTTCTTTGCAGCCAACGAGATCAAGATTGCGTTATGCCACTTGTTGCTCAAGTATGACTGGAAGCTGCCTGACAATCATGAACCAAAGCCCATGGCATATGGAATGAGCTTGATTCCGGACCCTCGGGCGAAACTTCTGATCCGTAGACGTACAGAAGAGATTCATCTGGAATCACTTCGACATGAGGCGGACTGAAAATTTTGCCATGAATCGCATAGTTGAGGGATTTCATCAGCAATAAGTCTTGATATTTGGCAATGGAAGTAAAGCTGCGGATTGATATTCGAAGTCTTCTGCATCTTTGGTGCTAGTGAGAGTTTCAATAAACTGGGTTAACTTTTCTTCTCATAACGGTTTCCATCTTGAGGGATAATAACGATCTCGCCTTCATCACCTCTGTCTACATTACCTACGTGGCCAACTACTTGGTACGTTTGCTTCATCCATTGAGCCGTCAGTGACGGCGGACTAGAATTAAATTTGGCTTGGAACTTGGGCAAAGACTTGCTCAGCACGCATTTGACCTTATCTACTCACAGAAAACAGCGATAGCCGGTGACTCTATCTCTCGATGATCTGGTCCTTGCTTGAAATCGTGTGTGCACATTATTCCTAGCTTTTCAACAAGGTTTTCTGGGTAATAAATAGTCTCCAAAATATAAAACAGAATCAGAAAATGATATACTCTGACCTAAGCCGATACGAAGGGGAATAAGTGAGCGTAAACGCAACGAAAGAAGCTTGGATTGATCCTATCGAGCTACAAAAGAGATGTGCTGAAGAGCTATCTGATATATCCGAGCAGCTGATTTGCGGTGGGCTCTACTACGTCACGTCACAAATGCCTGCTTCCAAAAGTAGTCTTGCGATTCAACGTCCCATGAACAAACCGGCCACATGAAGCAAAATGTTTCTATGTAGATCTCTCCGCACGACGCCAACCTTCTTGAGCAGATCCATACTATCTTTTCATGACCCTCAGAGAAGGTGTTTGCGATTGGTCTGCCGCCACCTTTCGCATCAACTTCTGCTTCTTCGGAGAGAAATACCGAAATTGCCGATTTGCGTTATCGAGGGTGGCCCCTGACGGTATCAGGCCCAGAATGCCTGTGAAGGCAGAGTGTTTTCGATGACCCGACTTTGATAGAGCGTTCAGTAACCCACCATCTTTCAATGCTTATACCAACGATATAGCGGTACAGTTTCCGGGATAAGGTTACACGAGACAAACCCGATATCCCCTTCGGATTTGAATCCTTCCTGTTGAATTTGGCGTTGTTCCTCTGCATCAGTGGTGTATAAATGCGAGATCCAAGGAGTTAAAAATCTGCGCAGTGGGAGGAACTTAGGCTCTGCATCAGTGGTGTATAAGTTCGAGATCCGCGGTAAAAATTTGCTCAGTGGGAGGAAACTAGGCCTCTCTTCATGTTTGAAAGTATAGAAGGCGACCTTTTCGTACTCCATATCCCATTGCCCATCGCCTTCTCTTTTTGTGATTGTGAGAAAATGGTCGCGGAGCTTTTTATGGCGGTACTGATACACGGCTATCGTGTTGTCTCCTGGCTTATCACAGACATAGCCCTCTATACATTCGCATTTGTAGCCTTCTCCAGTTGCAACATTATCGTTCTTGTCGAGGGTGTAGTAATGATCGTGTCGATGTTCGCTTGATTGTACTGTCACCACGCCTGACGGTACTCCTTGGTGGTTGGACCCATGGACTTCGGCAATCTCTCTCTTAAGCCGACGGACTGCATTTTCCTTCCCTTCACCATATAACGGTCCCATAAAGACACCGAAGATCCCTAGGAGGCAGTATGCCCAGTCCTCCTTCTTTGTAGTCTCCCGTGTATTTGCCCATTTGAAGCGCTCTTCAACGTCAAAATCAGAAAGTCGCGTTCCCTGGAGCGCCGGAAGAGCAATTCCTGTTATTTCGTGTATCTGTTGCTTAAGAGCCGTCTTGTCGCCAAGCTTTTCGCCCTCCTTCGTAAAGAACTCGACTAATGGCGGCGCTATAAGCTCCTGTAGTGTCCATCCACGCGTAAACCACCGACTTCGCTCAAATTGACGTTCCCATGAGCCTGGCTGCTCGATCGAGCCGGTTGACACATCCGTCAAATAGACATAGCATACAGCTGCATCGTGATACCATTGAAACATGGAGGTTATCGCTTCCGCCAACTCTGCCGAGCTAGTCTTGTCGATACAGCATGTGTCTACCCAGAAGTAGTCCAGTCCATTGTGCTTCGCCTGCTGTCCGCAGAACAGGATCTTTTGGTAGCCAAGCTTAGTATACCCCCTCTTCTGCGATATATCCTGAAAAGTCACCTCCTCGTTATCAGGTCCCCAGGTATGCGATAATATGGCGTAGGGCGGGATGTCGCATATCAGGTCCCGGGTCAGACTTAGCTCACCATCACAGAGCTGGAGGAGCCGCATTGTTCGTGCTGGGCAGTCCGCTGCGGTCCGCGGCGCCAGTCTAAATCAAATGGCGTGATGGATCGGTCAAATGGCCTCGGGCGCGAATCTTGCGTTTTACACTTGGTCATCGCATAATACCAGCGGTGTATACAAGTCGCCTCATCTCAATAATGCATAGTACGGAAAGGGAGAAATCGACGTATCCGTGGTATCAGCTCAGCCTCGCTATCGATGAACCCCGCAACAGCAAGGCCGTTCTCACCAATCAAAGCAGCAGCTTCTTGGACGAGTGCGCCTGAATAAGTGCAGCATGAAATGACCAATCGCACCACTCACATGCATTCATTCAAGCCGACTGCAGAATGATCCCGATCGGAATTTTCTACGATAGTACAACATGCTACGTCTACCAGTAGGTAGAGAAGGGGGGGGAACGACTGGTTCCCAAGCTGAAGTCAGCCAGTCCCACACTCCTTGGGCCAGTGCATCAAGCTACTATCTATGGATGCAGGCGATTGGATGTTTGCGAAAGTGCGCCCAGGAAATTGCTGTAACCATTGCTGTAATCATTCCTGTGTGCTGGACATAGGATAGATGCTGCACTCTGCTTATAGTAATTTTGCGAATAAGTATAATGGTACCATTATCGGTCTCGCTAACTAGTGCAGCTGGCTTTGGAAAAGTTCCTCGATTTCTTCACGCCTTCATTATCAACAAACCGTTTTTCGTTGCTAAACGTAGGGAAACTTTGGTCACCAATAGGTTAATCCCATTAATCATATTACATGATCATCCAACAAAATGCAGTGCTGTTCCATCCCCATTTCTTCAAAAATGTAAGTGACTTGCCTTGTTCACCACCTTTGTTTGGCTCTGGCTGCTGCGTCCACATCCTTATCCAAAGCTACCAGGGCCTCGCCATGAACGGACAGAATGGGATCCCTGTAGTCATAATTCCAATAGAGGATTGGAGGCAAAAAACCAAAAAACATACAACACCGGGGATTCCCCAGCCGTCACCGATCTGAGTACTAATCCGGCGCTTCTCAGTTTATCTAGGGCAGAGCGGACGGGATGCCGAGTTCTCTAAGAGCTATGGTCGTATGTGACGATAATCTCCAGTATCTTACAATATGATGCATTTCTTTTCTCTTCCTTTCGGAACTGCAGCATGGGTAAAATCTAAGGAAGCTATTACCTCTTACTTCTGTGTCTGATAGAAGCGACATCATTAGGACAAGTGCAATTGTGGGCATGATAGAGGAAACGGCACAAATGAGTTTTTAGTTTTCAATATTCAGCCGCTCTCGAATTTGTTGCATAATATGTCTAAGTGATTATTCATGGGCAACTGCATCCCACACAGTGGTCAGGATTCAATTATGGCATCAATCTCTTAGCTTGGCAGCTTGCCCCATATATTCTCCTATCGATTGAAGTGGAGCCATGATGACTACCTATACAGTATACAGCACAAAAGATATCCATGACGCCGCTTGCCACGGGTCCCCAAATTCATGGCTCATTTGATACCGAATACCTCTCTTCACTTGAGCTCAGTTCTACCATGGCTGTCTACCTTATCTCATATTAGACGGGAAGCAAGGCAAGAAGCAGTTTCCCTATGGAGTTTGGTTCGGTGGCGCCGACATTACTGCCCGTGCACCTGGCACTCGGCTTATGGGACCCTCCAGGCTGGTGGAGTGCCTCACAAAAAGTACCGTCTGAATACACCATTTATGTATTCATACAGACTGAATTATGTTGACTGAATGACAGTTGCATAAAATTCGTCATTTGGGATTTCTGCATTTCATTCCAGTGGAATCAACATGTCAGCAACGTGTCTTGAGTCTCAGATTCACGGCACGTGATGGCGGGTTACTGAACCTTGAAAGACTTCACGATTGACCTTGATTGGATCACGATGTATGGACTGGGAATTTAAGGTTACTCGGAATATTTCGCCCTACAGATATTTGCACTCGTTGTCAACAATACCCTGTCCTACCAAGGACGGCAGATGTTGGACTTATTAATCTGGTGCCTAGCGTGCGGCTGTCGGTATCTTGCTAGCACGCTTCGTGTTTAACCCGTGTCTCCGCCTCAAATGATGATCTCAGTGCTCACTGGTCAGCGGGTCTAATGTCTAGACTAAGCTGAATACGAGGAAGGCAAATCTCACGACACTGCAATTGATTATGGAGTCCAACTCTCTAGTGTCTCGAGCAATCTAAAAATAAAATTAGCCGTTCAAACTTAAATATGCGGCATGTCTTTCTAGTTGTATGTGAATCAATGATGGGAAGCAGCCCATTGTCTGGAACATAACCACTGGAACAGACAAATCATATTCACCATGAAGCTGCAACACAAGGCACTGGCTATACTGAGCACCAGCGTTTCCACCTGTCTTGCGTCGTGCTCCTCCTCACCACTTATCGACTGTCTCAACAGCAAAAACGTGCCGCTCAAGTTGTCCTGCGATGCAGACTGGAGCGACGCATCTTCCGCGTACAATGTCAGACTCCCGGTGAATCCGGCCGTCATTGTTGTCCCCGAAATAGACACGCAACTTGGAGACGCAGTCGCATGCGCTGGACAAAATGAGATCTCCGTCCAAGCTCGGTCGGGCGGCCACTCCTACGCGTCGTACGGCCTCGGCGGCGTAGACGGTGCCATGATCGTGGATCTGCAAAACTTCAACTCCGTGACCATGGCCTCCGAGGATGAGGACGAGGTCTACGTGGGCGGTGGTGTTCGCTTGGGTAACATGGCCCAGGCAATTTTTGATGCCAACAACAGGGCTCTGGGTCATGGAACCTGTCCAGGTGTCGGTATCGGCGGCCACGCCACTCATGGTGGCTACGGATTCTCTTCGCGATCTTTTGGGTTGGCGCTGGATCAGATCACTGCACTGGATGTTGTCCTTGCCAACGGCACCATCACGACAGCCACCTCGGATAGCAACCCGGATCTGTACTGGGTACGCAATCAACAATTTCTTTATGCCACCAGTTCTTCTCGTAGTAATACTTACTGACATACTCGTAGGCTCTCCGTGGCGCTGCGGATTCTATTGGCATTGTCACTGGCTTCACTATGAAGACATCGCCAGCTCCAGCAAAGGTCATCAACTTCATATATGATGTATCCCAGTCCGCAGCCAGCGTATCGGCCGCCGTCGACGCATTCCTCCAGATTCAAGATTTTGTGCGCAACGCTTCGTCCATTGACCGCAACCTCGGCCTTGGCCTTACGATAGGCAAGAACAGCGGCTCCGTCATCTTTCAACTAGAGGGAACTTATTTCGGCTCGGTCGAGGAGTACACTGCGCAGGTGGAGCCTCTGCTGCTCCAAGGCTTGCAGGCGGCGACGACCAATGTCAAGGAATATGACTGGCCCTCGTCACTCGAGGCATTGGCTGGCTCTAGCCTGACGCCTCCATCGCCGTACCATCTTCATCAAAACTTTTTCGCCAAGAGTGTCATGATTCCTGAACCGGGCATGAGCGAAGAAGCTCTACAGAGCTATTTCGAATATATCTTCAATGGTACGATTAAAACCATTCAAGCCATGGGCAGTTACCACCTACAAATTGTTCCAGTTTTGCTAACTTGACGACAGGTCCTACATCCCCCACTCCATTCTACATTCTCATCGACCTCTGGGGCGGCGCAGACAGCCAGATCAACACAAAGGACGCGGAATTCGCCTCGTTCCCGTACCGCGACACCCTCTGGGTGGCCCAGCACTACGCCTATGTCGACGAGACCGAGGTGTTCCCCGCCGAGGGCATCACCTTTCTCGACGGACTCAACGACGCCATGACCCAGGCGCTGCCGAGCTGGCACATGTACCAGAACTACATTGACCCGACACTGTCGAGGGAAGAGGCGCAAGCCCGGTACTACACGCCGGAGGTCCTGGCGCGGTTGCAGCAGATCAAGACGGCTTATGACCCCAGCAACGTCTTTGCCAATCCGCAATCGGTATAAAAGTGTTTTAGCAGATCAATTAGCTAGATTTATGTTATTCAATAGCAAATAATTAGTAATGACTCAAGGATACAACAATTTGACGTGCTTTGCCAAAACCGTTGCATCAGCGATGAACCCAGGAAAAATAGAGTTTACTCACCGAACTCTTGAGCATTGCCAACTTATTCAAACTTCTTGGTGCCCCATTCAAGCAAACATATCGACAGCTGTCAATTGTTTCATCATTGGAAGGGGTCTTCCATAGACCAAGAGGACGTAACAAGGTCTCTTGATGTTTATGTCAAGTAGTCAAAGGATGACCCAAGGACAGCTCGAAAATACGCTCTGGTCTGATGAGAATATGAGGGATGGAACTTTCAATTCAGCTTGCCTCTGTGTGTGTGGTCATGTGCATGCGACACAAAGTTTCCAACCGTCTTCTTAAGTGGCAGATAATCAATTGAGCGGACATGCACACCGATATCCGGAAGAAAGCGGTAAGTGGCGGGCAAATACTGAGGTTAGTGTGTGCGGCTGAATGGCTCCTTCGATGGTAGTCTAATCATTTCCCCGCCGCCTCGAGGGTTTGCGATGTACGTACGACGAGCATCTTTATCAAAAGCCGATCCGTCACTGAACGACAGCAGTAATGGCCACCAAAACCGCCTACCGATATAAGGCTATCAAAGAGCCATCTACCATACGTCTCCTCTACTTACATCCGGGAACAACATCTGAAGATATCCAATTTTCATTGTCAACGGTTTCCCTGAACGATAGTCCAGTATATGAAGCCATTTCGTATTGCTGGGGAGATGCCAGTATTGTGGAATCTGTCATTTGCGAGGATACATCGCTTTCTACCACCGTCAGCCTACACAGTGCTCTCGTGGCCTTCCGCCTTCCAGACCGAATACGTGTTCTTTGGGCCGATGCAATCTGTATCGACCAGGTAAACATTGACGAGAAATCTGGCCAGCTACTGCTCATGCCTGGCATCTATTCGCAAGCTGAGCGAGTGCTGATATGGCTGGGTCCAGATGATCATGACCTGAACGATCTAGACAGCGTAGTCAGCCAGGCCGTCGACTATCTACCCCGCAGTGCGTGCGACGTGGCAGACCTCGGCCGGCAAGCCCAGATTCTTCACGACGACATGGTGGAGCGCCAGGAGAATGGCCAGCCGAGTCTGCTCACCCACGACTGGCAGCCACTATTGAATCTGCTACAGCGACCTTGGTTCCGCCGTAAGTGGGTGGTACAAGAAACTGCACTTGCCCGCGAGGCCATCATATTTGCCGGCCGTTTCCGGCTACCGTGGAACGACCTCGGACAGCTCTTGCTTTTGATAGGAACTTCGGGTATAATCGAAAGGGCCATTCTCTGGGGAGAAGCGCAAAAGAAAGCAAAAGGGGAGACCAGCTTGGCGGGAGCCAGCTTGCATCGACGCATCATTGAGATGATCGGACCCATACACAACTCGTCGATGATATCAGGAATACAGCTTTGGCGTGAGACAGCTGGTATGTTTGATTGTATGGTGGCCACTGTCAACTTCTTGTGTACTGATGATCGCGATCATGTCTACGCTCTACTCAGCCTGCCCAAGAAACAGTTGGGTCTTGTTCCAGATTACAGTCTTGATGCAGGGAGAACATTCCGTCGATTCGCGGAAATGGAGATCACAGAGACGAATAGTCTAAAATTGCTCGGTCTGGCACCGGACAAGCTCGCATTCTCGCGTCCCGGAGTCACAGAACGACTGAATATCCCGTCATGGGTACCCGATTTGCGCAGGCTGGGTGAGGTGGACACACTCGTAAGCTACAATATAAAGGAGCAAGTCTTTCATGCCGGAGGCTTTGCAAGGCCTACAGTGAAGTTCTTGGAGGATGGAGCCATCTTGGAATGTGATGGGCGGGGGTTCGACACCGTCAAGACCGTCCTGCCAACGTATTTGGAGAGGGTTCTGGCAGAGCTACCGGAATCACAAAATTTTCCGTTGCGTCAGATGCCGATATGTGAGTCCCCTGCACAAGCCGCCAAGTTCCTTGGGGACTGGGCCTTGGACTGCCACGAACTTGCCGGCAGGCCATTGGAAGCTGTGCCAGCCGATCTTGAGCGTACACGAGCCTTTTCTCGCACGATGGTCTGCGGTATGGCCTCAATGCGGGATGCCCTAACACTCGAGGCCATTGATGCCTTTCCACACTTGATGAATACTCTGGCAGCTGCAGCTGGGAGAAGCAATTTTGGAGCCGCAGGCCTGGAACCCCACCCTGATCTGCTTCCATCTACCGTCACTCTCGAATCGCCGCTTCAGGCCTTTGGGGCGGTGCGGAGATTCTGTATCACGGATGCTGGAAGACTGGCACAACTGCCATTTGATGCAGAGATTGGAGACAACTTATGGGTTCTTGTGGGTGCTGAAGTACCGTTCGTGGTACGACCCACTGGCAGAGGTACATATAGGCTGATCGGAGAATGCTATGTGGACGGAGTGATGAATGGAGAGATTATGGAACCGAGCGGGTACACCACTCAGATGATTCAAATAGAATAGATGCTTGTGTATATCCATCGCAAGCCAGAGCATGTTGCAGCACGCACTATATGGTTCAAATGAAGCTGGACAGCGTCCAAATATGATGATGGGCATTAGGCTGATAAGGTTACATTTGGAGCAAAAGAGTTATGAAGAAGCTAGAACCCCTCGCTGTTCCCCAGCGTTTAGGAGCTTGCTAATATGACACTCTTACGGGTGCACATGGGCATACTTAGAGAAGGCACGAATGGCATCGCGATCTGTTGTTCCTTGGTCCCGCGGTCATAACACTAGTTTATCCAGCACGGAAGTCACGGCCACCATCCAGCGGCCTGACAGCAACATATTCTGGCCAAAACATTTGTGTAAACCAATACTTGACAACCAGCGCATGAAAGCTAATGAATGTAAATGACAAATCGTTGAATTGTGGATGCCACGCTGGTGTCAGGACCTATGTAGATGACAAAAATGGCGTTAGAATCTCTGATACGTCAGACTAGGATATTCACATCGAAACGTGCCTACAGTGGCCTTAGTCATCTGTACTGCCTCTCAATCAGTCGCAGAAGTCCTCCAGCACACTTGAACGATCGGCATCATGCGAGCCGAACGGTCCGCTTTTTTCGTGTAATATGGTCAAAGGTTTGCCCATAGAACAGATTTACGACCAGTAATGTTTTCCTGTACATGACTTGGCCAACTTCTTCTAGTGCTAGCAGATATACCGTTTGTCTCTGCATATCACGTCCCTTGATCCTCTCGGACACTCTTTGAATGATCAAGCAGTGGTAAGAGCCGGTCTTCAGAGTGTTGTTGTGCTTGTGGTCTCCTTCTTTCACTGTCCCGATAGACTCATCCTGGCCTGGGGCAAATAGCTCACTCAATGGTTCAGTGCGGATATCAACATCGACGCACCAGCCCTCCACGTCAATGTAGTTGTTGTCGCAGCCCAGGTAATCCAGCTCTAGATCCTTGGTCGTATTGGACAGGTGTTTCTGACCGGCTGCGTCGATCAAATTTTCCGAGTACATGGCTGTGCCCTCCCAACCCGTCCAGCTCCAACTCGGGAACTCTAGTCGACGTTTGGGCTTGGCGTCCCTCGAGTGCATCCAGCCCAACGAAAAGGCATGACTACGCAGCGGAAGACCATGTACAAAGCCCTCCGGAAACAAGTCATCTCCTAGAAGCGATAGAACGCCTCGAAAAGCGTTGAGCGAATCGCCTTCGTTCGTCATGCGGCGACTTGTGTAGGCTCGCAATTGTACACTGAAATAGTACATTCGCTTCTGGAGATCCGGCTTTGGCATCGGCTGGTCGGCCTTCGATATTATAGGCAATGATCAGTTCAGGTCGCCAACGGGGCTCACACAGTCAAACCTACAATGCTAGGAGAGTTTATATCTCGTACTGGGCTAATTTTCAGCGTCTTAGTGTCCATGGTTTCGTCTACATCGAAAACGCGGCAGCGGAACGCCACGAGACTTTGTGTAAAAGTGAGCACTCGTCGAGAGAGCAGTTCTTCTTGGTACGTCCAAGCGCGACTCGAGTATGTCGCCGCCTCCTGTTCCAGAGTCAAATGCTGTGGACCGGTAAATATTGTGCAGCCATCGATGGTCTCCGTCACTTGAGTCAAGCGTGGAGTAGAAATACCGGGAAGACCCGCATCCGCGTGTTTGCCCACCAATGCAACAATGGTCACTGTCGCGCAGCCGTATATTGATGACATCATGTCCAGCTGTTTGATCTTCTCTCTCTTCTGAGCTTCGGTGGGATTCGGGGACTGGTCAATGCACAATGCGTCAACCTGGGAGATTGATTAGCGTGAATTGGAATGAGTTGAGGGACCAGCATACCCATAAGTATCTCCTACCCAAAGCTTTGGTCACCGTGATGGCGTCTTCGATTGTCTGTGGGAGGCATCTGTTCTCCAGCGCTCCAGGCATAGGATGCACACCTCCCCAGACGTAGCTCAATGCAATATAGTCACAGTTTCTCGGGCAAGGGACAACCTTGCGATCAAAAACGTCGAGCATGCGAGTCGTGTAAAGTTCTTCAGGCTGGTTCATGTGGCAATGGCTGCCATGGTTCGATATGCAGTAATCAAGGGGTAGACTGAGCATGGAAAGATCAGGTGTACTCTTAATTGGCTGCTGCAAGCCGTACAACGCTCGACCAATAGGAGCGGGGCCAGATGCCATGGATATTGTAGGCCCGGTTGAGCGTGGTCCCCTCTGGAAAGCAGGATCTCCCACGAGAACGCTATTAATTACACTCGTGAAGAGTCCGAGCATGACAACGTGCTCTTCCTTTTCATCCTCTGCGAGCGTTTCCCAGCCATACGTTCGTAGGTACGAGCGGCAAGGTTCGAGATAGAGGTCAGGCTCCCCAGTGTGCGGCACGCGGGCCGCTTTTGTTCCGCCGCCATCGTACTGCCCAGGTGCATGATATCTTGGCAGAATGCAGTAGAGAATCCGACAACAAGGGCATGATGGACTCAGAACAAGGCTCGAAGGTCGACCGAGCCTGATTCGGTACTGCGCGAATTCTTCGTTGTGCGCTCTTGCACTTCGACGTTGAATTGGATCCAGTGGCCGGGAATCCTTCAAGGCTTTGAGAAAGTTGTGACGAGAACATCGCTCACACAAGGCACTGGGTTGCGCTTGGAGTCTTTTGATCAGTTCGGCATCCTCGGGCAAAAGGCCAGAGGTTGGAATGTCTGCGTCAACAGCTTTGATAGTCACAGTCTGTTGCGGTCCTTGCGCGTATCGACAGGGTTCGCTGCTGGTCTCCACGGCGCGACAATAAATACACAATCTGTCCATGGATTCTGGGTGAGACATCATTGGATCGTCTGTTGTTTATACCAGGTTCAATTGTATTCTCTTGCCAGCCTGCTAAGGATACGCTTGGGCAGCATCCTTAGGCACCAACGCCCGGCCAGTACGTTTAGGCATTAACGCCAGGGCGGATATCAGCGTTCACAAATGAATGCATCTTCAGCAAAGTCTAGCAATTGCGATCTAATGTCGAGTCGAAAGTCGCTACTTAAAAATGGGATGCACTTAGGAGGTCACTTATCGACAGTGCTCGCTGCCTTGAGTTGTCATGTATTTTTAAAAACTTCTGTTTTGTGGGTATGTATACTAATAAATGTAGAGTATGAAATCATTTGTTATCATCAACTGGATGCATCCTTTTTCTGGGTATCGAAGCCATGCGACGAATCCAAATCCCACAAACTCTTCTTTCTATCGTCATGCAAAACGTCAACACGAACAAAAGCCCCATACATCCACCTCTTACTCACCAAGCGGCTTCAACTTGATATACAGTCCATGCGCCGGCTTGATGGTGATGACACCCCTCGGGAGGATCTTAGCCTCATCCATGGCCAACTCCCAGGAAAAGGCGCGAATCATGGACGCCAGCAGACATCGCATCTCGGCCTTGGCGAAACCCTGACCAATGCAGCTGCGGGGGCCGTGCAAAAAGGTCAAGAACTCGTAGTTGCTCTGGGCGCCGCCGTTGGAGTTGGGCTTGCCCGTCTCCGGGTTGATCCAGCGCTCCGGGCGGAACTCGCCGGCTTGGGCGCCCCAGACCTCGGGGGACCGGTTCATCTGCCACATGGAGAGGATGAGGGTGACGCCCTTGGGGATGAGCTGCTGGCCGCCAATGTTGGTGTCGCGCACGGCCTGGCGCATGGTGATGGGCACCGTCGGGTAGAGGCGTAGCGTCTCGTTCATGACGCCGTTGAGGTAGGGGAGGGGCTCGAGGAGGGAGCCCAGATCCGTCGACTGGCCGTCGGCGTCTACTTCCTGGCCCTTGAAGGCCTCGCACACCTCGTCACGCAGCTTTTGCTGCAGATCCTGGTGCTTGGCTAGGAGGTAGCATGCCCAAGTAAAGGCTGACGAAGTGGTTTCGTGTCTAAAGTTCAGGTCAGTTCATAGTTCTCTCCCAGTTGATGATTGTAGGTCTCATCTTTACGTACCCGGCTGCCAAAAAGGTCAATAGCTGATCTTTGAGCTCACTGTCTGTAAAGTTACCCGACTTGATCAAAAGAGACAAGACATCGAAATTGCCATCTTTCGACTGCTCAATCATTGTCTTCTTTTGTTTCATCATTGGGATACAAATCTCGTTGAGTCGTCGCGAAAGATAATCGAACAAGTTGTTCATCTTCCAAGGCAACAATTTTATAAAGCGAATGCCAAGGGCAAAGGAGGCCGCAGAGAAGAGAAGCTTTTCCGTCGCGGGCTCCAGCAGCTCCTCGTATACATCGAGAAGAGGGTCCGCGGACCGCCTCAGCATATTGAACTCGCGTCCCAGGCCGGCCACGCCAATGATATCAAGCGTCGCCTTGCTGGCCCAGGGCGAAACCTCAATGATATGGGGATCCTGGCCCTTTTCCGAAGCGACGCCAGAGACCTCCTCCTGGATGAGACTGGTCATGAGCATGGCCTTTTCCCACATGACCGGGTACAGGTCCTTGATGTGGCGGAAGCTGAAGGCGGGCATGGTGCTCTTGCGCAGGAACTTGTGCTGGTCGCCCTCGACCACGATGAGGCCATCGCCGAGGATGTAGCGCAGAAAGCCGCTGATGTTGGGCGGCTTGACAAAGTCGTAGGCCTTGTGCACGAGCACGTCCGCCAGCAGTCGCGGCTTGGCCACGAGAATGTGGCTATCCAAGGTTGTCAGACTCAAGAGTTCCTCGCCGGGATACTTCTTGATGATGTCGAGGAACAAATCTCCAGGCGGCCTATCAACTACTAGTAGAGAACGATGGGCTGCACTGATTACAGACTGAGAACGGATTGTGTCAGCTCATGGATCCTTGCATGAACCGCGCGCAGAGGCATCTAACTCACTCTTGGGCCGGGAAGATGTCTCAAAGGA
Organism: Neopestalotiopsis clavispora; assembly: GCA_014621435.1. Classification (NCBI taxonomy): domain Eukaryota; kingdom Fungi; phylum Ascomycota; class Sordariomycetes; order Amphisphaeriales; family Sporocadaceae; genus Neopestalotiopsis; species Neopestalotiopsis clavispora. The sequence goes on from JAANBA010000258.1 coordinate 49,879, forward strand.
CTCAGTAGTTTGGGATATAGTAACCCCCAAAAGAACAGTGCAAACACATAGTTGACTGCGAAAACAACAGCGACAATCCCTATGTGGTTGTTTGCGTCGAATTGTGGGAAAATCTCAGTGATGCGATTTCCAAGAAACTTGATAACTACCAGCGACTCGAAGGTTGCTGCTAGAGTAAGGTTTGGCAGAGTGAATATCCGCGCGAAGAACGACATGTTGAGCGGACTTGGTAGATCTCGTGTGGTAGGATGGACAATCCACAAGGTTGATAAGACAGAGTAGATATAGCGACAACTGCAACTTTTGTGATTTGACGATGGTCGCAAAGTAATATCCTTGACGTTGCGAGTATCGTGGTCCTGCACTAGTCCCGAGGAATTGGCAATCGCAGCTGCCTATTTTCCGCTGTCCATCAGGTGTATACTCATCCTTCTGACGTTGACCCGGACTGGCTATACTGACATGTGCTTGTGTCTTTACAGTCTTTGTCGGCTATTGGAAGTGCTCTCAATCCGAACACGGCTGGAGAAGAGCGGATACTCAGACTACAGCGGACACCTCAGCATCCGGCTTTCTTTTGGCAGTTGCTGATCGTTCTTGGCAGCGTCCCCAGATCAGATCTCGTTTGAGCTATGCACTATTCTCCATGCTGACGTTTCCGGTGCATCTTGAATTTGAACCCAGCCGCGGCTCGTTGTCAGATCGCAAACTAAGCTTCTCCTGGCTCAAGATGGCTCAGTTCGGCAGTCATGCCTGGCGCTCATGTGGAGAACCTTGCCTAGATTGTAGCTCTGTAAGTGTTGTGCAAAGTTCGGGGATCGCTTTGGGAAGATCTGCCATGAGCTAGTATGTTTTCAACTTCAGATGTATCTTTTGGAGTTGACGTGTATCTGGTACATCCAAGACAGGGGGAACATGTTGGGTGTGGGGTGCCCAAAAGCGCCTGCCATCAAAATAGGCTTAGTTTGCGAGATTAGCATTGTTTTCCCAACGCATGTCTATGTACAAGAACTGACGGAGTCGAACTACGTAATGTCGCTAGTCAATGAAGATCAGAACATATTGAATTGATTCAACCTGAATAAGGCTCCAAGAGTATCTGAGTGGCGTTCAGCTGATCAAAGCCGTTTGGGAATCCCTTCATCTCAAGTCCTGAACTACCCCACAGTCCGTCGACATCTTTCCCCGCGTTTTCGGGCACCATTAACAATCCACTATACAGTAAATAGCCTCGCAATCCAAACTGAAACGGCTCCCGGCTTGCGGCCTACATGGGCGCGGGGTTTGACACCAGAAAGATCATACTCTGACACGTGGTGCTAGTAAATGATGACTAAGAAGGCGCAAGAATTTGACGACAAGCGCTTGAACACAGTCAGGATAGCTGTTGGCCTGGTGAGAATACACGGTGATATGCATTAGGCAAGACATGCAAGTGTGGGAACGTTGCGACTCCACCAGTCAGAGAATGTGCAAGATTGAGTTGTATCTGGGCTTCACAATCATATAACAGTTCTGGTTGTAACAAAGCTAGATCATTACATAATATGATGTGTCCGGAGGAGTACTATCACCAATCTCAAAGGATCCCCCAGGATGTCTTACAGTGTTGAACCCAGTCTGCTCCCACGACACAGCCGACCGCACCCCGATACCTAGATTCAAACGATCTAGTATTTGGCGGCTATATGCTCTTTGCTGTTCCGTAGCGTACGAACAATATGTGACTAGCCTCATTGGCTGCAAGATGATAAGCGCGGGAGCTCCTTCATACGGCAAAGAGACTGCCCTTCCATCAGAATCCACATCGCCTAACGCGAAAGGCACCAATGATACCATGTCATCAATGGTAGAGCGAGTATTTTTCTCGAGAAAGGACACAAGCTCGGCCCCCACGGCAGACGTGTTACCAACATCTTCGATACCATTCAGGCTGATGGCGCGCTGGCAGTATTCCAAAATGCTCAGCAACAAGACAAGCCGCGCCGTTCTGACTAATATGATGGTGCACGCTGTTTCAGGGTCGAAGAAGGTCCCACTGGTCGCGACCTCACCTAGTGCAGGTGGTGCACCGCGGCTCTCAAATATCTGCTTCCAATATGATTCGGCCTCGGCATCCCAGCTGTCGAACTCATCGAGTGCTTTGAAACACTCGAAAAGAATTGAAGACTCGTGCTCGGTATTGTCATGCTGATCGCTTGGTTGGCAGTTGACCTCCCCTTGTCCCTGAAGCGCACTGGGAACCTCCTCGCACCTCATCAGACTGTGCCGAAGAGAAACGCTTCTGGTCATCAGTGACATGGCGCGCATCATCGGGTCGAACACGCTCAGCGACGCGACTAGACTGCCGGGATCGCCGTATCTGTCGTCTCCTCTCAGGAATGAGTATACTTGCTGGAAGACTATTAGTCCACGCTACATTCACGAATAATCTGTGAAGCTCACTAGTTTAATCAGAGCCAACATGAATAATTCAAAGCCTCTGTTGGTGCAAAGCTGCTCCATGCCTCTTCTCTCCAAGAGATAGTACAGACCCGGTGCATGTTCACACGGATCGCCCCAGTCCTCTCCACTGATGTCCTGCAACGATGTTTAGTAATTGATGGATGCAAGTTCTATCAAAGCATTGGTGTCAAATACCTTGAACAAGCACAGCAGTAGTACTGAAGCGAGGACTCTATCGTCGGTGACGTCAGCCTCGTTTTGGATCCGATTGCGCAATGCCACGACGGTGCGCCCATAGTTCTGATAAGACTGCAGGCGGAAGGTGTTGCCGCCAAACTGATTGAACGCCGCCATCTGGGCGACGGCGAGGGTCGCGAGTTCCAAGATACCATGGTCATGAGGGCTGTACAGGCTCGGAAGGAAGCTCAGATGGCCGGGGAAGCTGTCTTTTGCCTCGCCTGGCGTGACAAAGCGACGGATAAAGTAGCAAAGTGACACCTCATCGTACGAGATGGGGAGAGATGGCGCAAGCGACGCCGCCGTCCCGCGTTCTTTGACGACTACATCAGTGGCATCCTTTTGCTGAGAACCAGACTGCCGCCGAGGTTTCCGCGCACCGCCAAGTTCCTCCTTTGGCGGCGTTGCAGCATTGGAGCTGGTGGTATGTATGCGAAACTGGAACTGATCGCTGTAGCCAGGACACGGCTTGCCGTAGAGATAACAGCGTCTGCACGACGGCCTAGTCTCGTCGCACTGCACCCGTTAGCAGCCAAGTTCACTCGTGTAAAATTCTTGTGTGTTCAGCTAATCATGGCGAAAACGGCCTTTGACATCGCTCTAGCAATGCATGTCCTGAAGAAGCAATGACCGACCTTGATCTTGCGCTGGCGACAGCGCTGACACCCAGTGCTATACCGTCCCGGGAAGACCATTGCCGACAGCTATAATGCTACTAGGTTCAGTTGAGTAAAGTGGAGATAACGTGCATAGTCGCAATTATTCCGTGTGAGAGAAGGATCCGATTATGTGAACAATAGCTCAGAATGGATTATTGATTGGTATTAGGATGAGGGTTTTTTCTGGCCGATAGGGAAGGATTCTCGGAGTAATGACAGAATTAAGAAACATGTGCGAAGAAAGCGACGTGGATTCGGTGGAAAGCTCGAAATCCGAAAATCTGGGGAGGCGGAGAGGGCGGGCCTCAGCGCTACATTTGATTGATCCAACGCTGCTAAGCTAACCTTAGCTACCCCTGACAGAGTCACTGCCGCGTTCTCCAGGGCGTGGGGGAGGCCCTAACCCGTCAAAGTTTAGCTTGCGAGAAGCGAGAAGCTATAACCAGGTCATATGTCAACTACTTTTGACGAGCGAAAGCCGAGGTTTGCTCCCCGCCGCCGAATGCATCACCAGCAGAAACTCGTCCAAGCCTTCGGATCTGATAATTATAGTGGAAACAGGTTTTGAATATGAGAAATTGGTGTTTGTGATATCGCGGTGAATTTCTACTATTACTAAATACACGATCACCTCAACTTTGTGAAATACATTTCTACGAGTGTGCTGGCATTAAATTTACAAAAGCCTTTACTCAAGTCTTATGATTTCTGCTAGATCGACTATTACAAACGCAACATATATCATTCAAAGCAACTATGACATCGATACTGTACTCTCCAGCCATTGGCATCGCGGCAGCTGCTCACAATGTCCTCTTATCACCACTCATTCATGGACCCTTGCTGTTTACAGCAACATTCGCACCTCAGGTCATACACCAGGCCGTCTCCACAATCATCTCACGTCTTCCAGTTCTCAACGATGCATCACCACAGTTGATAGAGCAATCTACCATCACAGCCATCCGCGCTCTTTTTGCACTTAGTCTCATTCGTCAAGTAAACCAATGGCTCACCACTATGGCTACGAACTCGTGGAGGCTCACGAAAAGCCGAGGCTGGGACTGGCCCCAAGAAATCGCCGTAGTCACGGGAGGCTCCAGTGGCATTGGCAAGGACATTGTTGAGAATCTCACGTCCATGGGGGTGCGCGTTGCCGTTCTCGACATCCAGCCGCTGCACAAGTCCATGGAGTCGAACGCGCGCATCAAGTTTTACCAGTGCGACGTGACCTCGTCCCAGTCCGTGGCCGCGGCCGGCGACGCCATCCGCCGCGAGCTCGGGCACCCGACCATCCTGGTCAACAACGCCGGCGTCGCCCGCCCCATGTCCCATCCTCAAGATCCCCGAGCCGCTGCTGCGCAAGGTGTTTGATGTCAACTGCCTGTCGCTCTGGCTGACGACCAAGGAGTTCCTGCCCCGCATGATCCAGACCAACAAGGGCCACGTCGTCACCGTCGCCAGCATCGCGTCCTTTGTCGGCCTGCCCACCGCCGCCGACTACTCGGCGTCCAAGGCGGGCGCCCTGGCGTTTCACGAGTCGCTCACCTGCGAGCTCAAGCACGTCTACAAATCGCCCAACGTCCTGACTACCGTCGTTCATCCAAACTTTGTCCGCACTCCTCTACTCGACGACTTTTCTGAGCATCTAGAGACTTCGGGAGTCAAAATGATGACGCCCAAACAGATCGCAGATCCTGTAGTGGCGAAGATCAAGGGCAGGAGAGGCGGTCAGCTGATTCTCCCTGAGTCTGCTTCACTGATTGCTGGTATCAGAGGCTGGCCGAGTTGGCTGCAGGAAATGCTTCGTGATGTGCTCGGAAGGAACTCACTTTAGCGACGTATCACGCTTTTAACTGAGGAAATGCTGTTCATTTGTCCTTTAGCGGCAGTCAGTAAATTGGAGGTGAATCATGTTGATTCGCGTACCTCTCGTTGAGGCGATGCTTGTTCTAGCAAAGAGTCACTCCGATGCTATTATGAAACTCTCTCTTTGAATCGTTATAATAATAATAATCAAAAGTAGAGTTTGTTGAAATTTTGATCATCCTGCTACCATGCATTACCAGCCGTCATAGCCAGCTAGATGAGGTGATTGAAATGTAGGATTTAAGTAACTTCTTTCCAGTTCTATTATTTCTCGGTTTCTTCGGAAATGTGATTCAGGCACGTGCTGGCTCAAAATCATTGTCTAGGTATGTAGATGGTCGGCAATTGATGCCATCGCCCATAATTCGGGAGACTCATGCACGTGTGATCCAACCAATCAATGCTACCCTACGCCCCGCTAGAGGCGCCAAGCCCTCCATTCTTCGACTTTGTATAAATTCGAAATCCGAACCTGGATTCCACAACAACTCACATGTAGAGATTTAAGCCATCATTTTGTTGTCTTTCTACCCTTACCGTAATAACATTGGGCATTCGTACAAATGGCCCACATCAAGTCATACGTCTCTTTGGCTGTTGCCACTCCGTGGCTGCTTCTGCTCTATCTCTTCGACATCACTCGTTGCCTGGTACCTTCACTAAGACCGGACAAAGAATGGTCTCTCAATCAGGCAGTCCGCATGCGCACCGTCAGGCTATTGCTGTTATACTGGTCACGGTCTCGTTGGGGCGATCGCCTGAGGCTCGAGCCCGGTCGCGAGCGGGACAGATTTGAAATCATCCATCCATCCTCATCCAAACTCTACACAGAGCCGCTTGACGATCCCTTCATACGCCCAGCCACCATCGGCGGGACGTGGACGCCAGCCAGACCCAACACTGGTAAATCAAGCGCCCGCACCACTTTTGTGCTGCACTTTCACGGCGGAGGCTTTGTGATTGGCGATGGCCGCGATCACGACACTGGCCTCCTAGCCCAGTGCTTGCTACGGAACCTCAAGTGTGACTATGTCTTCACGCCACAGTACAGATTGGCGAGTAGCAAAGGCGGAGAGTTTCCGGCGCCGATCCAGGATGCCCTCACTTCCTATCTCCATCTTACAAGAAATCTATCCATTCCGGGTGATCAGATCATTCTGTCGGGTGACTCTGCCGGAGGCAATATGGTTCTTGGTCTGATGAGATACATCACTGACTACGGGAAGGAGCTCGGTATCCCTCCCCCTCGGGCCCTTACTCTGTGGTCACCATGGGTATCCGTGGACTCGGCCTTGACCCAGGATATTCTTTTATCGCCAAATCATTTGTCGGATTACATCAATGCTGATTTTGGCCGATGGGGTGCCATTGAAGTGTCAGGATCTGGTTTGATCGATACGACCGGCCCCTACCTCTGCCCGCTGAAGCATCCTTTCGATCTGGATCCCTCGATTCCTGTCTTTGTGCACGCCGGAGAGCGAGAAGTTCTTCTACATGATATAAGCGAGTTCTCTAGGCTTTTTCGCAATCACGGCTGGTCTCTCTCATATCATGTATCCAAGGGATGTCCTCATGACATCTTGTTGTTGGGATCACGTATTGGCTTCGCTCGGCAAGCACAAGAAGCTGTGAAACATGCGAGGGACTTTCTCTCGACGCGCACGCTGCCAAAGACTTCGGTATTGCGGTTCAAAGAGGATGTCACGAATTGAGCAGTTGATCAGAAAGAAAGATTTGTGTCTAGATTAATCATCTATGTAATCAAAATATCATTCAATCTTCTTCACAAGATCATCATTGCTAGGAGAATCTCATACACCGAGTTTCCTCAACGTGAAGTAAATCATTGGACCTTTGACTGACTACCATTTTCGCTGCCGTGTTGTTCGCCGGTGGATCTGATGTCATTTCAGGCCCCGAGACTCTTCACAGCATCTTCGGTAGTGGGGCATAGGGTCGTCGCTGCCTAGGTAGGTAGGCGGAGGGCCTTCACATGCTAGATACAGTCATATGACCACAAGGCGACTGTGATAACCGACTTCCGAATATTCTAATGTATTGATTGTCCATGGAGGTACACAAGACTCCAAGATAAAACAAAAATCAATTAAAAAAAAAAAGGGTTCTTTCTCTCAAACAGCACAAGCAATCGCCCCCAGACCTGTCCTCAGGTGCGAGTGGGACCAATTCGCTAGTGTCCTGCACCCATCCGACTTGAACAGAAAGCGCTTTTCCTTATTCTTACCATGCTTGCGGCTAGTGCGTCCATATTGTTGGAGATCTGCCTTTGGCACTATACTATCTGGTACCTTGCAGTGGGCGCCTAAGTACCAGTGAATTGACTTTGACACATGCGGGGGAGACACTAAATATTCGCTAAAGCATCACAGATCAGCATCGGCTGGGCACCAAGATCGGTGCCACGATGCAAACACCACTATCATTGCTTCACGCGTTCTGATTGACGACATCTCGCTTTTTCTTTAGCACAGCCGAGGCTGCAAACCTCGGGGCCGCGATGATGCGATGTGGATGTCTGAAAGAAACTCGGGTTTCGGGTCTGCGCAGGCCAGTGCTCGGCAAAATCTTCGATCATCGACAACCTTATATGCTTATATGCTTTGGTGTGTATCAGATGGTTTGGCATCAGGAACCTTCTAGATATTGCCATTAATTGCTTGTCGGTGAATGAGTTCCTCTACCGCGAATCTGTTCAACAAATCTCAACACAGAGCATCCACATATTTGTCCACATACCACGATGGCGTTGCAATCGCCCTCATCCGAGACAGACTTTGACGTGGTCATCATAGGTGCTGGCATCTCTGGCATCAATGCGGCCTATCGCATCCAATCCGAAGGACCTCCTGGTCTCAAGTACTGCATACTTGAGGGTCGAGAGTCAATGGGAGGCACCTGGGATCTTTTCAAGTACCCTGGTATTCGCTCTGACTCCGACATTTTCACATTCGGCTTTGCCTGGAGTCCTTGGGAACACAAGGATACAATGGCAACTGGAGAACAGATAAAGGAATATCTTCTCAAATCTGCCAAGACCTTTGGCATTGATAAGCGCATACGGTATCGCCACAAGGTCGAGGCAGCAGACTGGTCTTCAAAAGACCAGAAATGGAGTCTGAACGTGAGCTCGCCAGATAGCAAAAGCCCAGTCAGCATACGTTCTCGCTTCTTGTTGCTAGGCACTGGCTACTATGACTACAAGACTCCCTTGCAGTCAGCCATTCCTGGCATTGAGAAGTTCCAGGGCAAAGTCATCCATCCCCAATTCTGGCCGGAAGACTATGACTACACCGGAAAGGACGTCGTCATTATTGGCAGCGGCGCCACGGCTGTCACTATTCTTCCCTCTATCACGGACAAGGCCAAGAGAGCTACTATGCTGCAAAGAAGTCCTGGCTACATCTTCTCTTTACCGTCCAGCAACCTTTTGACAAACTTGCTCTTCGCCATCCTGCCAGTAGCCATGGCTCAGTGGTTCAACCGGATCATCTGGCTTTTCCGCAGTTACTTAACCACCTGGTTCTGTCGATCCTGTCCAGGCCTGGCCAAGAAGTTCATCAAGCACGTTACCGTCCAACAGCTTCCGCCAGACATCAAATGGGACCCGCACTTCAAACCGTCCTACAACCCGTGGGAGCAGCGTTTCTGCGCTTGCATGAACGGTGACTTTTTCGCGGCGCTGCGTTCAGGCAAGGCCGACGTGGTGACGGCCAAGATCAAGGGTGTGACGGAGCGGACCATTGAGCTGGACAGCGGAGCCTCGCTGCACCCGGACGTGATCGTGACGGCCACGGGCCTGCGCCTGCGCTTCGGCGGCGGCATCCGGTTCTCCCTCGACGCGCCGGGTTCGAGGTGGCCGACAAGTTTGCCTGGAAGGCCGCCATGCTGCAGGACGTGCCCAACCTCGTCTTCATGACGGGCTACGAGACGGCCTCGTGGACCCTGGGCGCCGACGTCAGCGCCCAGCTCTTCCTGCGCCTCCTCCGCCAGATGGACCGCCGCGGCGCAAAGGTCGCCACCCCCAAGGTCGCCCCTGCGGCGGCCGACATGCAGGAGAAGCCCATGATGAGCTTGTCCTCTACCTATGTCAAGACGGCGGGCAAGGTGTTCCCCAAGGGAGGCACGGGGACAGTGGAGTCCCAAGTCTAATTATTTCATGAATCTCGCTGACGCCAAATGGGGTGATATGAGCACGGATATTGTATTGGAGTGATTATATTGGTTTCATGATGTACTCGAGATATAATTCTTGTCTCGATGTAGTATTCACCACAAGTAGACAATTATCATGTTTATCTATGCTTCATGTTCAATAAGTCCAATGAGCTTGCATAATTACTTCCTTGATCACAATTTGACTGCCACTTACCACAAGCCGATGGTGGAACTGGGGTTCATGGGCAAGCATAAATCACAATCAGTTCGGAATCTCTTATATGGCAAGCAAGATACCAGAACTATCAAGGCGCGATTCCACTTTACCAGAGTACAACGAACGCAATATGACGTCTGATCTTAACGGAGATGTCACATCCCGTCGCGAAATCTCAGATACCATGTAGTTTTACAAATGGCTAGCGTCTATCGGTACTATTCACCAACCAGCCTTTCTGCAAAGGTTCAGAATGTATTGACCTTGAGGACGAAAGGCAACTTCATCTCCCCAGACAAACGCAGATTGGTAATGCGTTCCCCGGAGTGGCAGACTAATGCACCTGAGCACACGCCTAACCCTGGACCCCTGTGCGTGGCTTGAATGCGGGGAATTAGCTTCATGGCGATCTTAGTGGAGCATAGACACTAGTGAAAAATGATATTGACCGTGTCGTATCGGTACTTCTGTCGTAGTGGTCAGTACCATCCGTTTTTGGCTCAGTGCTCGATTGTTTAGACGAAGCCTTGCTGAGTATGTCCATCTGTCGGACAGAGTCACATGGCAGCTCGGAGTTCCTGTAGAACGTTGTTTATAGGCGGGATAGAAGTATTACATCACAGGCTTCCTGGCCAGTATTAAATTGTCGGGCTGGAGTATCAACAGTCTGCAGGTCGACAAGCCAACCGCCTGTAATAGTCTGATACTACAATCGTATTTGGAAGTACACTATAGACTTGTGAAAGATCGCTTCCAAAATGACGAGCACACTCAACAATTTTGACAGCCTCAGCAGTCTGAGCAAGACTGAAATACAAAAGTTGCAGGAGACATGGGCTCATCTGCTCCAGTTGTGCGGCGTCGCCAACGAGGGTGACGCCAGCGACGCGGCATCAACAGCGCCGTCCTCCAAGCTCGGCCACGCATACGCACAGGACATTGAGCCAGAGGCCTTTCGGCGGAGCCTGTGGAACTTTATCCTGTCCGAGGACCCGGACGCGCTGGTGCTGCGGTTCCTGCGGGCGCGCAAGTGGGACGTGGACAAGGCGCTCACCATGCTGCTGTCGGCCGTGGCGTGGCGGGACGAGCGCCGGCTCGAGGAGACGGTCATCCTCCGGGGCGAGAGCGTCGCGCTCGAGGCCCAGAAGACGCCCGACGAGGCCGGCTTCGTCCAGCAGTACCGCTCCGGCAAGAGCTACGTCCGCGGCACCGACTTTGAGCGCCGCCCCGTCTACGTGATCCGCGTCCGGCTGCACGACCCCAACGCCCAGTCGGCCCAGTCCATGGAGGACTACGTCTTGCACAACATTGAGAGCATTCGGCTGCTTATCCAGCCGCCTTATGACAAATGCTGTTTGCTTTTTGACCTGACTGGCTTCGGACTCAAGAATATGGACTTTCATGTCGTCAAATTCCTGCTCTCTGTGTTCGAGGCTAGATATCCGGAGACACTGGGCCTGGTGCTTATTCACAATGCACCGTTTATTTTCTGGGGTAATTCTACTACTACTTGTTCTTTGTATTGGAGTATTCATTGGCTGACAATTTTGCACAGGTATATGGAACATCATCAAAGGTCTCCTTGATCCCGTAGTTGCGTCGAAAATCAATTTCACTCGCAGGACGGGTGATCTGCTCAAATTCATCCCCGAGGAAAATCTCCAGTCCGACTATGGCGGCGGGGACGCTTGGGACTACGAATACGTGGAACCTGAAGCGTGTGAAGATGAGAGACTGCAGCACACCGAGAAGAGAGACGAGATCCAAAAGGAGCGCAATGAGCTCATCCAGATGTTTGAGAAGGAGACGGCGCAGTGGGCTGCTCTTGGCAAAGAGAATCCAAGCATCAGCGAGAAGCAGGCATACCGCAAGGATGTGGCAGATCAGATCCGGCAAAACTACTGGAAGCTGGACCCTTATATCAGGGCGAGAACGTACCACCAGCGTGTTGGAATTGTGGATGAGGAGGGCAATGTAGATTTCATGGCTGCGAAATATGGAAAGTAGGCATCTTCGATTTCATGATTGGGTTGGATCAGTAAATGATAGAATCTTCGACCACGTTACTCTGAAATTTAACACTCTTGCCTTCCCGCACCAATTTTGTTGATGTCGCTGAGCAACACATATGCATACATTGGTCGAATGTGATATCCACACCTTTTTGTGGGACACAGCCTTACCTTCAACGCTAAGTATGACCCATGCGCTCATTCTCTCCAGCCGAGATACGGAGTGGGTGCTGTAAACTACATACGAGGAAATGATCGAGATTGCAGGGACATCTAATGTCACGATGCGTATATTACGATAAGATCATACATGATCAAGATAGCACATGTCAGAGCTGGGAGGCTTACCGGCCGATTGGTTCGGTGTGCTCTCAGCGTGCAGCAGCACCTGCAATGGGGGCAATCTTTATTGCACTATCCATCCAGTCAACGTCAGGCTCAGGAAGGGAATCACAAGGGAGCAGCACCTTGGACCAAAAGTTCCTCGGTATAGCCCTTGGCTGGACCTTTGAGAGACACTCTTCGGGGTGCTCTAAGAAGAATAGTATGCACAAACAATCGAGATTTCGTCCAATAGCAAAGCTTGCGAAGTGTGCCACTGGGCGGCGAGTCCTCAGCGAGTATTGGGCTAACGACCACTGGGAAAGGATTCTCATTCTAGGCGAGTAGTAGTGGAGACCATTCCAGGATGAGCATCCGTTCCCGTGCGGGGAAAACCTGTTAGTGTGTTGTGGGGTAGCACGGGTACGCTGATCTTTGAGAAGCCTTAACCCTAAACAGCCTGACCAAGTGAGTATGGGGTAGCGAGCCTAAACCTACTTGGGCTTGCCATCGTGTGACTTGAGATCACCGCACGGCACATCAACCAGACCTGAAATTGTCTGTTTGAGCGCTGGCTCGTATATACCAAGTGTCGCACCTAAGCGCAATCGCTGTCGTGCCATCCGCTGAGTATGCAGCACCGCCATTCTCTCCAGCGGTACGCAGCTTCTCTGGTGCCGCAATTGCTTCTTGTTCGAGTCTTTGGTGCTCGTGAATATGGCATCAGATCTTGAAGGCAACACTCCGCATGCCGCGCCCAACGTTGCATCTCAGAACGATGCCGTAAATACCTCAGCTGCCGGTGCTCGAACGACAGCAGCCCCAGGAGCCTCAGACAATGCCTCCTCGATTGACCATGTGTACGAGAAAGAGCCGCCCGTGGTTCTTACCAAGAGACAAAAATTGAAACGTCACTGTGGACGATTCAAATGGTGGTACTTGGCCGCAGGCATCATTCTACTCATCATCTTGCTTCCCTTACTGTAAGTACATACCTAGCACGAAGCCTTCCAGACTTGATGCTTATACCCGCTCTTGCACAGTTTCCTTGTCATTTTGCCAGCAATCGTTCGAAAAATTGTCAGTGATCAGACCCTGCCGGTCTACTCGGGCACTTTTGTGGCATTGACGCCCGAGACCTTGATGGTGTCACTCGAGACATCTCTGGATACTCCCATACCGGCTGTCATCGACGAAACGACACTGTTCCTCTACAACAGTGAAACGCAAGAAGGCAGCGACTTCACACCATTTCTCAACATAAGTATACCATCTACACATATTAGTAAAGATACCAGCATATATATCAACAATCAAACTGCTACTGTCACAAACGAAACGGAGCTGGAGTATTGGTTCAATCGAGTATTCGACGATCCACGGGTTGACCTTTCCGTCCGTGGTGACACCACTATTCACCTCAGCTCGCTACATTATGGAGCACATATAGACAAGACAGTCGAGTTCGCATCGCTTGACTACCTGGCAGGACTCAGCATAACGGTAAGTACTGAGATCTGTTATCTACCAACAGCTACACATATATCTGCACATGAAACCCCCAGCCGAGATGATTTGAGAGCCCGACATGCAAAAGATCACTATTTTGTATCATTACTAAGTGCTGAGTCAGGATATGTCCTTGAATTTCCCTCCCCTGGATAACGGTACGAATATGCACGGAACACTTAATATCCCCAATTGGGGTGTCTTGGCGCTACACCTTGGCGACGTGTCGTTCAACCTCATGGCTGGTGACCTGCGTATCGGGCTCATCACAATCTATGACCTGATCATGGAGCCGGGGAATAATACGCTCCCCTTCTACGGAGAACTCTTCCTGTCCGAGATTGTGCAGAATGTCGACAAGTTTCTCGAAGCCGAGGCCGAGTATCTCAACGGCGGGCAGATCCAGATCGATGCCGTTGGGAACCAGACCGTCATCGACGGTCTGCATATTCCCTACGTCGAGCGCATTCTCAACGCCAAGCGCCTGCACCTCTACACATCGGTCATTGAGTTTGCGAGCGCCTTCATCAATGGGATATCCGGAAATGGCGGCAGCAGTAATGCGTCCATCATCAGCGTCGTCAGCGAGGTCGTCGGCAACAATTCGCTCATCGAGCAGGCCCTCGCGCACTGGAACACGACGTCGAGGGCGGCGGAATCGTCGTCGGAGGGGGCAAAGGCAAGGAGCCTCAACCCGGCGCGAAGCATGACTTTGCTAAAGCTGGGCATGAAAATGATGGCCATGGGGCAGAATAAAAATGATTTCTGATATAATCTTACAAGAACAAGCACCTCGACGGTTAAGCTTCATATGATTTATAAGCTGGGCATAGTCAAATACAACTTGTCACCTTATCATTGCGCACCTTTGAAACTATCTCTGCTTCGCTTACAATCGTCGCCTACTGACTTTCAGAATATATCTCAGTTTAATATCTTGCCTATGTGGTCTTCACTGGTACTACCTCTATTTTTTGCCCTTGGTCTCGCGTGCGGACTCTTCCAAGTTTCCGGCTGCACATTGTCAAGGCGCCGGTCAACAGCACCATATGCCACTAAATGGTCAATAGATGCGTCGCCAATGACCTTTTTGTGATTTCAATATGGTCGAAGGACAACAGGCAGGACGAAGCCGCTTGGCATTATCGCCATGTTTCCCACTTCCATGTACCACCAATCGACTGGCCTAGTAAACAAGGATGGGTACTTTTGCCCACTTGTCTGATCTTGATACCAGTTTATGATTACAATAATCAGCCATGCGAGCCCAGAATACATAAGAGAGAGAACATCTCCAGTCCGCCTTTGGACACTATATCAACTTGAGCGTTGTGCCATGAACCCAGGCATTTAACCTGAGTTGAGATACCAGTCGGAAAACGCATGCTCATTTCACTTCCCTATGGTGATCTCTCCAGAGAATGAAGCTTTTATACACTTCATTGGCCTGCATTCAATGGCTTCTGGCTCTCATCTGTGGGCGTTCTGTCCTGTGGTACGTTCTCTGGAACAGGGCGCGAAGTGGCACCGGCAACAGGGAGGAGCGGATGAAGGGGTCGTGTTCCCGGATACTCCGACTCCAGCGCATTCTCAATCATGTCGGCGACAACGCTCATATTCTTGCCACCTCGGATAGAAGCGAGAGGCTCGCCATTTCTGTACAAAGTGGTCGTGGGATAGGATTTGACACCTTGCTTTGTGCAGATCTTGCTGTCGGAAATACAGTTGACTGTGTAGAATTCGAGCCCGTAATACTCCTCAAACGTCGTTGCTGCCGGCTCCGGCAGAGCCATATCGTGATTCGCTGAGACATCTGATGTGTAGTAGTATTCATACAATGTCTGGTAGGTTGGTATGAACTTTATACAGTGGAGACAATACGGGCTTGCGAATCCTTGTCAACACAAGACAGATGTAGATGGGTAGGCACAACAGATATATATCTGTTTATACATACCTTCCAAAGTTGACCATTGTATACTTGGTCTGATTGAACTCGGCTTCGTCGGTCAACTGTCGTAACGGAGGACCTTGCATGCCATCAAAACGGGTGGGCTGGGTGCCATATATGGCGGGGGAAAGGGAATGTTTGACTTTCTCGACCTCTGCATTGGTTGATTGCATAGCAGCGGCCAGGTACAGCGCGACAAACGCGAGTCCCATGTTTTCGGGCGGTTGTGGGAACGTCGTTGAGTGAGGAGGCGATGATGACGATGCTTGTGACAATTGTGTAGGCGGTTACACAACAGGTATGGAAAGGATGAAAGGGAGTAATGCTTGGTAAACAAGAAATCGAGAATCCGCTTCCAATTTAGCCAGGTTTGTCTTTGCTGCGCCGCTAATAAACCCTGCCCGATACATCCTTATCGAGCACTACTGCCTGCTCACTAGTGCCTAGATTAGTAGTGTCAAGTGTAGCTTCAGCCAAGAGGTTCACATTAGATCAGGTCAATCAAACACAAAAGCAGAGCAGGTGTCTCCCCCGTAAAGTTTGGATTCGGAATACTGACAAATCGCGACTACATCGTAAACCCTTTGCTATGGCACGATTAAATATGCATGGTTTGAGACCCAAAGACGATATATCAGTGGTTGTATTATCCTGGGGTGGCTGAACAGCGGACCCGTTAGCCTGTCAAGGTGCTAGGGCAAAACAGTGAGCAGAAAAGGCACTTTGGCGGGGCCGGCCCCTTGACTTTGGAACCAATACATGTAATTAAAGCCGGAACGGCTCGATCACTCGTTGAACAGTACGTAAATGTCCGGAAAAGTGAAGCAAAGAAGCATGTTATCATTGTATTAAAAATGATCGAAAATCGGCCGAAAGCCAGTAGTCCACTGTTACAAGCCGGTGCGAAAGTTCGTCTTATCAGGAAGATCGAATATCTGGATGGTGGTGAGATCACGGTGTATCAAGTGGCTCTGTGGAACCTCTCTCTTCTGCTTCAATAGGAGTAACTTGGATTTCTGGAACAAGCTTCTTTTTCATACGGATTTTTCAAGTTGGGTGAAAGGAGAGGAGGGAAACGAATTGGGTTTTAGCGACAATCAAGTGACATTCAAATATAACTCATGGTCCTCATTTCTGGTAAATCGCAACGTCCGCGACCATGCGAATCTTGTGGACACCGTCTTCAACGCGGTGCCACTCTCCTTGACTCAACTCGTCCACAATGCAATCTATTGCCTCTTCCCATTATCCTGATCAAGCTGCTGCCAACCTCCCTTTGGTGTGGCCAAAAAGGTCCAGGCAATCGTGGCCCAGCGCTTCAGATCGGGTCCGAGGCGCAGCCAAGCCGTTTTCTCGACGTACCTGACGTCCTTCCAACCCGCCTCCGCCGTCACCTGCTCGATCCTGTCCTTCTTGTACCAGCTCTTGCTGAGGTAAGGGGGAATTGGTTCATCAGAGCCGCGCGTCTTGTAGTGGGCGTTTTCCAGGGCGACGTGCCATGGCATCTCCTTCCACACGGCAATGACACCCGTCCCTCCTGGCTTGAGGGTGCGGTGGATATGAGTTGCCGCCGCAACATCATCAATCAGACCGGCAAACACAAATGTTGTCAGCGAAAGATCAAAGGTGCTGTCGGGAAAGTCAAGATTGCAGGCATCCATGGTGTCGGTCTGGACGGGCCAGGACGGGTTCTTGGCCACCGTTGCCTGCAGTTGGGCAGTAAACATCGGTTTGACATCCGTAGCCCGGATCTGGATGTCGCCGGGCGGGTTGGAGTCCATGACGGCCATGGTCGCGGCGCCATAGCCGCAGCCGTTGTCGTGTATGACTGCCGATGGAGTAATGGGCGGGATATCATCGCGGAGCAGGTCCCGTAGAATGGTGTCGCTGACATCGCCCTGGAGCTCCTGGAGGAGGGCTCCGTCAAACTTGAGGGCCTGCTTCGGGACAAATTGGGGGATATCTTTCATCTTGAAAGGCGTAAAGGCGAAAAGTAATAATATATGTTGAGGGAAAGTAAAAGATCTCTGGGAAACTAAGGGGATGTTGTGTAGATAATTCCAGCAAAGAGAGATAGGAAATTCTGTTGCATGCCTTACCGTATATACACAATGATCATGTTTGACGTGTCTACGGGCTTGGTCACCAACTGATTACCTGCATACGGAGTACTGGCCCTTATATGTCACATGTAGCCTTGGATTCAAATAACCAATGATATGGCCCATATCTCCGGGCTATCTTGCTCATCCGTTCCTAGATGAGCTTTCTATAGTTTTTT